>CABFOW010001411.1:77249-99112 GCA_902141385.1 Timema californicum | reverse complement strand
GGGGTAATGGGGGAAGGGGTTTGCGTGTTTGGTTCACGTTTCCACCCAAAGTAATAGATTGATGGTCTGGAGTTCGGTTCCATGCTAAATATAAGCTATTACGTTTTCAAAAGCCATAACACTGGTGTTAAAAAAGTAAGATATTTTCAAGTACTTTATCGTTAGCAAAAAAAAAAAGTCACGTTAGTGTCTATAGTGAACGCAAGTAAAGCACATTTTTAAAGCAAGGGCCAGTAAAAATGTATAAAATAAATATATTTTGTGGACTACAAAATTTTGTATAATTTTATTAGCATTAGTTTAAAGATGTTTATTAAACTCAATACATGACGTATCAATACGTAATAAAATGTATATTTTAAATATTTCAAATATATCTAGCCTTCTAGAAAATGTACTATATTTTGAGAGGTGAGAAAGTAAAAGAAATAAGGAACTCTTTAAGAAAGTGTATTTGAAACTATTTAATAACATTTTTTAAATAATCCTTATTTAAAAAAGAAAATGGCTGTCCCTAAATATTACTGTAGTGTTAGTTCTTAGAGTTTCAGGTTTATGTTTATCTTAGGTGGTAATTTATTAATAAGATCATTAATTTTAAATACTACTTATAAAATATCTATTCAACACATAACCAACATATGTTATCACGTGGTAAATTGCGTCGATAACATCTATCTAGGGTTTATATTAAAATCATATAAAGGTGCACTGAAATTTAAGTCCTAATTGTTTTTCCACCTCACTTAGTGTAAATATTAGTGTCTTATTTTAATTTTACCTTCCTCATCACTGAGTGAAACACTATAGATATTTCTAACACTTAATATGAGCTGGAGAATGGTAAAAGGGGGTATAACATACATAATAGATACAGAATAAAAAAATGTATTCTTTGTAAACAATGAGTATTATAAAGAGTGCTTACCCATTAATTTTTGTATGAATATCAGTTTCATAATCTTAGAAGAGAGTCTTACTACCCGTTCTGAATACTCGAAGTTTAACGTTTATGGTGTAGGTGTTATTATAAATTATAGAATTGTATACGCATTTGTTGGGCTGTAGAATTTAAAACTGTTTAGGAAAATACACCCAGCTGGGACTCAATCCATAAACTAGAAATTCATAAAAGGTAGAATGAATGCCTTATATTGCGAGTTCATTAAGCCATTATCAAATAGTAATTTAATGTTCTTTTCTATGAGAAGATTGGATTAACTTTAATAATACAACGCTCCTGATTTTTTATTAAATTTTATTTACAACACATAATTTCAATGCTTTTGAAGAAAAAATTCTTTTTAATTAAATAAAGAGTTGTTCAAAATTGACATTGTACAAACATTAGCTAAATGATTAATATTATTTAATTTACAAATATCAAATATTATCAAGTAAAATAATGAAGAGTAGATTAATTAAAATATTATTTATAAAGGCTAAATAATTTACCTAAGAAATGATAAGATTTTTGATTATATTTTAATAATAATAAATATTAATATGAGTTTCTATAAAATGTTTAATTATTATTACAAAATTGTCTTATCCCATTTAAAATATGATGTATTAAATATTATTATTATTATTATTATTATTATTATTATTATTATTATTAGCACCGCGTCTTACTAACCGTTCGGGTTATACGCACTTACTCTAATGTGTAATGGTAGGGTGACTGTGAGATGAAATGGAGGACCTACAGTTTAACGTGGAATCCGAACCACGGTGGTGGTCTGTCATTCCCCACATTCACAATATGTCTTGTCAGAGGTGAAGGAAGGGTTTGGTAATAAGATAAATATGTGCCGGGACCAAGGGTGGAACCCCAAACCCCAGCACGTAAGTCCGACACCTTACCCCTACACCGCCAGGTCACCCATGTATTAAAATAAATTAAGTCTAAGGATAAGATCTATTTTGACTTGAAATTCATATTATTAATTAGAGTATTTCAAGTATATAGATTCAAATTATTGATTATAGTGTTACTAAAATTTGTATTCTGATTTAAGATCAAACAAATTTCAATTCAACTTAACCTCCCTGCAAAAATAATATAGGTTTGATGATGTTAGAACTTACTAAGAAATATTTTTTTCATTTGTATGAAAGAAGAATGGATATATATTTATGCAAATTATTATCCGTAAACCTTCCTAGGAATTGAACCTCAGACTATACATCAAGAGTAATTAAGACAAAATGTCCTTGAACCTTCGTACAAGTGTCTACAAATACAAGTTTAATATAATTAAAATAATATAAATCAGAATTGGATAATTAATTTAAAAGGATACAAAATATTCATGACATAAGCGTGCAATCCAGTCATACCGACCAATTTCGTTGTTGTATGTTTTTGAAGAAAGTGCCAAGATAAGTGGATAGAGGGTGTCATATAGTCAGCAAAACTATTCCTCCGACCGTTAGTCTTATTTGTTTAAACAGGAGCCACTAGTTTTTCATTCTATTAGCTCCGCATTTATCCTTACTAGGTTGAGTTTTGTTTCAGACCCACTGCTTCACAAATAATCTGGAAATTTCAAGGAAAAAACCCCGACCTACAGGTATGCAGCCAGTAATTATGTCTATCATAAAAAGGAGGTGATCTGAGAAAGACTCATAGCATACAGAACTCACAAAATTAAGCTTTATACTAGGTACAATTTTTAAAATAAAGGCCTTATATCTAAAATAACTATATCTACGTCGGCATATATTTTATGACAGGTCATTTTATATTAAGAATTCTATGTGTCTTTGTTATCGCTTCTTACTACCCGGTCAGGTAAAAAGAAATTGAACTATTTACGCTTTTGTGTTAGTATCAAGAAAAGTTGATTTTTTTAGTAAATGTACCCATGCTTCCGTGGAAACATAATGAAAAACCGATTTTAAAAAACTTTCGGTAGGCTCAATAGGTATTATAACCACTATCTTCCAGCCATTGGCAATCATCTTGTGGGAGTGATGCCTTAGGCTATGTAGCCTACGAGGTAGTGAAAATTTTATAAGTTTCTTCATATTAAAATTCTACTATATTTATCTTATATTTTTGATTAAAGCTAGATAATATTTACATAGTAATTATACAGAATATGTTATCTTTCGTTTAACTACAAACTTTCTTCATGTTGCCACACCACAACCCAATTTAACTTTAATTAACTTTTATTTTACTTAGAACAAGGATCAAACTATTTATGTTAATTAAGTTTTTTTTTAATGGCGCAAAAAAAGTGTTAGCCAGTCCCGAGAACATTTTCTTCTTTCAAATAGTAAGCTCGACTTAAAATACATTCTATGTACAAATTGGAGATAAATTAAAAACGTAGATTAAGACTGAAGTGACAAGTAGATTTATACATGGTCACATGATGTAATGCATCAGTATCACTGGTTTTATGGGATGGAGATTGAAGTCAGTGATTGATTGATTGATTGATTTCCATTAAGAAATACTGGTGGAGATTTTACTAAAGCTTTATCACTTTCACTCTATATGTAAACGTGAGTTAAGCTACCACTGTCTATACTTTAATCATCTTTATTCCATTAGTGTAAATAATATGAGGGATTAAGTCAGGGTCTTCAAACATCGAGAAAATGTGAATAGCTTTCACGCAATATGGTATAAAACTCAACATTGGAGTCCGTTTTTTGGAAATACTTCTCTATTCGTTCTAAACAAATACTCCCTTTCACCCCTACCCTACTAACATCCTTGGTCATGTTAATAAGAAAGAAGGAAAATTAAAGCTACTTAAGGTATTATCTCAAGGTAAAGAGTAAAGTTCGCTGCTAGTTCTCAAATATAAACAATTTACTAAACTTGTAAGAAGCCTAGATCTAGAGAGAGTTGCCTCTACGTTGATGGCTATCGAGCTTTTATCTAATCACGCACTGGCTTACTCACTAGTTTGCCTCACCTTTAATAACTATCGAGCTTTTATCTAATCACGCACTGGCTTACTCACTAGTTTGCCTCACCTTTAATAGCTATCGAGCTTTTATCTAATCACGAACTCGCTCACTCGCCAGTTTCCTTGGCATTAATAGCTATCGAGCTTTTATCAAATCACGCACTCGCTCGCTTGAGAGTTCGGCAACGCAGTCGCTCAGTCACTCACGTGATTTCTCACGCACTCTTTTGAGAGCTTGTAGTCTGGCCAGAGTCCTAATGCGTGATAAGACATGACGCAAAAATAACAAACACTTCAGTCTTAAGAGTAATAGGGAACCCTATTTACCTCTTTCCAAGACCAAAATCAATAATATCAGTGGTAATTGAAATAGCATAGTTCATTGTTTATAAGAGGGTTAGTATATTGCATGCATATTATGCATTGTTTGACATCATAAACATGTAAAACAGAACGTATTGCTCCGTAGTCTAGTAACCAAAGTAAATTAGTTACTTAAAATTCACCGTTAACAATATTTAATTATAAATTAAAATAATAACATCGGTAGAAATAAAAAATGTATAGTAGATATTTTCATATGTAAACAAACCAATAAATGAAATTCGTGAACGATTTAGTTTATCCTCTAAATTATTATTTTTTACTTCAAAGTAGATTTATTTGTTTTTTTAAATAAAGTAATTAAACTAATAGCTATTGCTAAACGAAAAGTGTTTATTGCTTTGCCTTTTATTTTGCATCTATTTTTTTTAATATTGTTTTTTTATTTACTACCATAAAAGTAAAAGGTAAATTATAAATAATGTAAATCTAGCTAAAGCCGAGACCTATGTTAATATTTGTTTTCAATAACTGTCCATTATTTCTCATAATTTTTTCATTAGTTTTCCCACAAAATATTTTTATTTTCAAGTCCTCTATGATAGCAAAATATTGATTAAAAACATTTAAATTATAGAATAAATATCACACCGAGCCCTTCGGTGATCAATTATAGCCCTGAAAGGGGGAGTCACAATTCTATTAATAAGTATCAAGCTATTGACTAAGCCATGAATTTAATCTAGAGAACCTTAGCTTAGAAAGTTGAGTCACTACTAATTGAGTTATGGATTACGATTGAATTTAAATAGTCTTGCTTTTTGTCATTTACTCATGTGTACACTAAATTTAATAATATTTTAATAGGTTGTTTTTAAAAATAAAGTTTGGATACTTTATCTTGCTTAGTTACTGTCTAGAGGATGAAAATATTCTGCATTGTTTTTGTTTTTTTGTTTTAAAAACACATCTAACTACCCATTAAGGATAAACGCATAAGTACTAAGTACTATAATATGTTAGAGATAATGATGATGATTGAATATAGATAATGTAAATCTGTTTTTGTGTGAAAGTCCAGTCTAATATGATAGTGACGCCTTAAACAAGGCATGGTTAACCCGCAGATAACTTTTGAGCTGATCGAAGAGGCCTTTCATAATATTTTTCAATTTATGTATAGTCACCATTTAAATTATAGGGCCTGTATTCTCAAAGGTCTTGTATTATAATTAATTAAAAAATGTCACTATTTTTAAACTATAATGTAAAAATAATTAACAGAATACCCATACGTTAATATATTTATCTATGGTTTTCAACTTATTTTTCAAAATGTACTATTCATCTAGAGTGTGACCTTACGGGGAATCCTTTATTTGACATAAAGATTCACAATACCAAATTTTTTACCACGCGGTTTTAGATCATTCGACCACCAAAATGGGTATTTTCTTATTACATTTTTTGTGAATATATTTAATAAACAAACACTTTCGTCGATATTATACAAATTAATTTAATTAAAATTTTCTTATAACCAGCGCGTCTTACCGGTCCTGAATACTTAATTACTCTAAGGTATTAAGCACTCGAAAGTTCATTGCCAACTTTACAAAAGAACGCTACCCATCCCTATCTTGAGGTTCTATATAATCCCTCTAATTACTGAGATAGTTGTAAAGTCCCCCTAAATACACCCTATATCTATATTTAGCTACAGTAGCCCCGTGGCTTCTTTGGTGCTCAAAGCTGACTTCTAAAAGTCCACATTTAGGTATATACCTAAATTTTGACTGCTAGAAGTGACAGCTGCCAAACATGTTTTTGCTGATCATATGGTTCAGCGTAGGGATATATAATTTGGTCTGGTAACTTTTCAAAGCCATCAGCTGTCAGCTGTGAGCTATCAGTCAGCACCAAAGAAGTCATGGGGCTATTGTAGTTCTACATAGTACCACTCTCTACACTATCTCTTTCCGGTCCATTCTAATGTTATCTTCCCATATGAATTTAGATCTTCCCAATGTTTTCTTCCCATTTGGTTTTCATATCAATACCCTGAACACGGTTCTATATTCTCCTATTCGCACTGCATGTCCTGCTATCTATAATCTTCAGAATTTGACAATCCTAAAAATGTATTTAAATGAGTACAGAGTATGTATCTCATCATTATGTATCCTACTCCACGTCTTGAATATAAGAATTTTAGGGACGCTAATATGACAAAGACAAGGATAGTTTAGTTTAAAATTAATATACCTTAACCACGATTAAATGGCCGCATGGTCAAACGTGCTAATCTCGTGTTGGACTAGTCTGCCAAAGACAAGGAGATTGGGATTCTATCCTGGTCGGGTTCACTAAGGGTGGTATTATAAATGGCTTTACCATATCTTCCCAAGCAAATGCGCGTGCATTTCCTCTAAATCAAGCCATTATAGTCCCTAACCCATCGGTGTGAATACTACACGAGCATAAAATCTGAAAAGTTAGTAAAACGCGGTGTTTAAAGAAAATAAAACGCTTGAACTGGCCTTCCGGGAGGACGCTACATCTTCTGTAGCACATATAACTTGATTATTCAGCCTGGATTAGTGACTTAACTACTTATCATATACAAACCAGAATAGATGAGAGTTGATATCCAGCCAGATTGCGGGTTTCATCAAAGTGAGTTTATAGAGTATTGGTGACCTGGTGGTCTAGGGGGTAAGGTGTCTGACTTCTGCGCTGGGGGTCCGGGGATCAATCCTTGGTCCCAGCACATATTTATCTGATTACCAAACCCTTCCTTTACCTCTGACAAGACGTGTATTAATTTACAACTTGTAAATGTGTGGAGTGACAAGCCTCCACCGTGGTTCGGATTCCACGTTAAGCTGTAGATACTCCATTTCATCTCACAATCACCCTACCATTACACATTAGCGTAAGTGCATACAACCCGAACGGGTAGTAAGACGCGGTTATAATAATAATAATAATAATAATAATATAGAGTATCTTTGACTAGTTGTAGTTACGTGAACAGTAGACCTTTCTCCCTCCATTCAAAAATTTCCGAATACGTTATGTTCTTATCGCTCGTTACTGCAGCCTAAAGATTTATTTTTGGATTTAAAGTTTAAATATCACCTATAATTTCTCCTTGGAAATAAAATGTACATTTACTCTCCACCGACCCGTCGGAGTGAGAAGTATTGTGATTGTAAGATAAATTGATAAATGGCCACGTTTCAAGACATTATGAAACCGATAATTTTGGTTTCACTATGAAGTCTGTATGAATGTATCGCGGGCTAACGCTAGAAACAATTTACCTATCAGGTCAAAACTTAATATCTCAGGTTTTCAATATGTTTTCCAGAGGTTTTGTAACTAGATCTTTAGCCTTTAAATTAATTGTAGTGTTATGAAGTTTATATATATATATAATCGATTTTATCCTAATCTGCACTGACGATTTTGATTAAACTTTAAATCTACGCGCTGTTTAACATTACAAACGAAAATAGCGATTCTAATATTCCCATAAAAATGACTCAGGGTATTTTACTTACAGCTATGATCTTAACACCATGAATATTTGAAATATGAAATGACATATTATTGTAAATTTGTACCACTATTAAAATATAAAATATTTAATTTGTAACATATATATATATATATATATACATAAATGAAAGGACCGACCAACCGACTGACACATTATTAATTCTCACACTTCCCACAAAACTAGAAAGCTGAAATTGGGCACAGGTGTTTATTATAAACTAGTTAGAAAAGGTAAATGTGTTACATTACGGTTTTTTGTGATTAAGGTATTTATATCGGCGTAGCTACCCTAATCAACAATACTGCTTTATAACATTTTTGAAAAGTTTAGAAAATAATAATCCGATAAGTTTGTTCTAATAATGCTTTGAAAATAATATAGCGATTATTTTTAACCCCTTAGATGCTTCTAAGGGGTGGGGAAACAAATACAGACAATTAATTAAAATAAATAATTACGATATAATATGCAACTCCAAGTGATGGTATAAGTCGGTAATTTATATTTTGTGGAATTTGGTATTTTTAGTGTCTGTGCGAGTGAGAGGGTTTGGCCCGGGGCGGTGTGTGGTGGTGGTGAGTGGTGAGTGGTGGGTGGTGGGAAGGAGGGGGGGGGAGACCTGTACAGCCGCGCTCAGCTGATAACGCCCCAGGCAATAGGCAAGGTGGCCTGCTGAAAATAAAGTTCCCATGAGAAACTATACATGTTCACCTCCTTGTGGTGTTTCTCTGGTAGCTCTAAGAACCATGCCATTAAGCTTCAAACAAAAATTAAAAAATTCCTCATTTTAATTCGAAAATAAATAATAACACAATATCCCCTGCGAAGAACATGGGTTCAGCTAGTTTTAAATAAACTTATAATTTCCGAGCAATAGGCAGGTATATATTTTCTTCCTTTCTCAATGTTTCCTGGACAATATATATTATTTTGTTTAGTAAATTTTATAAGTTATTAATAAATGTCTTTATTTTAAGATACACGCGATTGATAAAGTATGTTTGATGCACTATCCCATATATTTTCCTTGGTGATCAAGTTGGACAGAAAACCAATGTATACTATATTTAAAGATCGCATTATATCTATAAGAAATAACTGAACTTTATGTGGTCCAGACGTTAGTCTAGCAACATATGTCAACATTTAAAAAATCTTACGCCTCAAGTACTAGATCTCTTTCTGATAATGATAAAATAAAATCCTTTGCGATGAGCTAATATGCATTATGAATATTTTTTTTTACAATCATATTAGTAAGTATTCGATCTAAGGACTGTTTGTTGAGGCTTCATATATTCCATCAAATAATCACAATCCAGATTATTTACACTCCTAAATATTTAAAACGTCTAGTTTGTTCTCTATGCTATAATAATAGTATGTAAAAATATGTAATCGCATTAATACACGTAAACTATCTTTGTTTCTAATACTTTCACTCTCCGAGTTTTGTAATATTCAAAAATAAATAAATATAAAAACAGTAGAATGACTTTAGATTAGTTTATGGGATTAGATGAGATTGAAAACATAGAGAACTGAAATAATGACGTAGGAAACAGTGATATTCTATTAACAAAAATTTAACAAAAAAAAATCACGAGTTTCGTGCAAATAATGAGGAGTTCTAATGGTATTCTCTTTTAAATCTCTAAAATAATATGTTTCATCTTTTATTAATTCCATTTCTCTACATATTGAAATACTTTGAATGAAAAAATGATGTGAAAAAGAGTAAAAATAATTGGTCAATTCATTTGGGGATAAACTAAATGAATAATAAGGTGTGTGACTTAAGAAATTAAATGTTACATTTTAATTTAAAACCATTTAAAATAAAACAGTAATATAAACTAATTATAAATTATATATCATGTTTTACTGTAGTGATTTATATGATTTGTTTGTTAATTATATAAATTAATATATAAACGATTAACTCAAATGAATAATATTAGGTAGTATATACTTTCTCTAATATAGATTTTTATTTTTCAAAAGTTAATTATTATCAAAGCTCCCCTGTGTCAACCAAAATTCAAGCCATATTGAGCGAGCTGCCATCATCTGTTGGCGATAATAGTTCCAACCATTTTAGAATAAAGTCATATGGTGAGCACCACGATACCTCTTGATGTTAATCTCAGTTTTTTAGACTGGATGTGCAACTTTTTTTTATTCAAGTAGCTCTTCATTTGTCATCACGAGGTTAAAATTTACCCCGTTCCAAAACCAGAGTGTTGCACCAGGGATCAAACCGGAGTCTCTGGGTATTTAAAAAGAAACTACCAGGCCATAGTATTATTTAAACTTCTAATCAATTAATGTTCATCAAAAACATGTACATACTTATATTAAACTCTTAAAACAACTCTAATAATATGTGTATAGAACCGAATATCTAAGGTGACTTTAGAAACATTTCCAGGTGACCTAGTGGTCAAGGGGTAAGGTGTCAAACTTCTGAACTGGGGGTCCAGGGTTCAATCCTCGGTCCTGGTACAGATTTATCTTATTACCAAACCCTTCCCTCACCTCTTTCAAGACGTGTATTAATCACAGCTTGTGAATGTGTGAAATGCCAGGCCTCAACCGTGGTTAGGATTCCACGTTAAACTGTAGGTCCTCAATTTCATCTCACAATCACCCTACCATTACACATTAGCGTAAGTGCGTACAAACCGAACGGGTAGTAAGAAACGGTGCTAATAATATAATAATAGAACCATTTAGGATTCTCAAATATCACCAAGATATCCTTAACTTCAGAGTTAAAATACGGTACATCAAATCACGGTTATTATTCCAGGTAGGAATAAACACAACAACGCCCAACAATGAAAACCATCTCGTCTCTAGACCCAGGACCAAACAGGTAGACAAATAGTCAGAATGGTAGAACCAACATTTTAAATTATAGGAAACCAAAATTATCATAATCTTCTGTTAGAAAGTCGTAGTGATTATAATACTTTTATCTATATTAAAAATACTATAAAGTAATACATGATACTTTAAGTAAACACTCGTATTAAAAAATAATTTAAAATATAGTATATATATAAAATCTCTCGCTTTCTCTCCTCTCCTCTCTCTCTCTCTAGCTATATATANATCTTTCTCCAGGTATTTCTCGATTTTGTTAAATACATTAATGTCAATTGAAATGTATATTGGTTGTTTAAAAAGGTTTTAGCCAAGCCATTTGCTAAAATGTTAGCCAGAAAATAATTTGTACAACGCGTTTCTACTCTGTTTGAAAAATTAACTCGCTCTAACCATGCGTTTGCTAGCCTACTACTTTTATATTTCAAGAACTATACCAATTTTTTTGTTAATAATATTTTTAAATATCGTGGAAATAATGCATTGACACTTTTCACTAACACAAATATAGAATAATTAAAATATGGTCTATAAATTAAATGACCACCACCATCTCCAGTTCAAATCTGTAATTCTAAAAGAAGTGCCCCTAAAATGAAAAATTTGCTTCTTTACAAAAATGAGAAATCAATAAGTATAGTACGGTGACCTGGCAGTCTAGAGGTATGGTGTCAGACTGCTGTGCTGGCGGTCGGGGTTCAATCCTCGGTCCCGGCACCGATTTATCTGATTATCAAACCCTTCCTTCACCTCTGACAAAACATCTTGTGAATGTGGGGAATTCCAGGCCTCCACCGTGGTTCGGATTCCACGTTAAACTGTAGGTCCTCCATTTCATCTCACAGTCACCCTACCATTACACATTAGCGTAAGTGCGTATAACCCGAATGGGTAGTAAGACGCGGTGCTAATAATAATAAGTATGGTAGAAATTAAGAGTACGTACACCCTCACTAGCCTAGATAAAAGATATAAAAAAAAAGATGTAAAATCAAACTCATTACGTCTTTCTGGGATTCCTACATTGACCTTCCCATCACTGGTGAGTCAGACCAGATGAGTCCATCACCTTATTTATCATGCTCACTTATGTATGTAGACCGGTAACATATTTGCTTAAATACCAAAACGCTAATTAAAACAATAAATACACATGGTATATTTTAAGTGTCTCCATAAAATAAAGGTATCTGAAAAACCCCACCAATATATTTAGTTTCAGAAAAAAAAAGGCCAACCATTTTTTTTAAACATATAGGTTATGTGGCTTATACAAGGACTGTATTGTCCTTTTCTAAGACACGTGGTAAAAGTTGGGTAGGCCAGATGGGTAAATATTCTGACGAAAGCAAACCTAGCGATAAAAGAGGCTTTACCTTGTCCACCCAACGTTATTAAAAAAAAAAGGAGATATGGGTAAAAAAAAAACTTGATCTTTTGCCAACAATTTTGGACCTTCTAGTTTAATATATATATATATGTTATTTATGAAAAAAGACACCATTTTTACTCTCCTCTTTATACTTTCCATTTCTTTTCGTCTCTCTCTATTTGTTTTTTATGAATTTTGTTGCTGTTCTGTCATCTGGCTCCACATAAAGAATGTAAGAAAAAGATGAAGGAAGGGTAAAGCAAATAGTAATAAAAAAATAAATAGAAAAGGGGGTGGGGTTTGAAGTAAGACACGTTCCTTTCCAAAAAGAAGACGTTTGTTGAGTGTGTGTGTGGGGGGGGGTTAAGGGGGGGGAGGTTCCCCTGTCGACCGAAGAGAGAAACTATACACTACCTCCATCTTATGTTCCTACAGTGTTTTCTGTATCTGTCTACCGAAATAATGTGTCAGCCAGGTGTTATCCAGGCAGCCTCACCCCCTCGTATAAGACCTGCCCCAGAGAATGTCACACAAACCTTTCGTTTGAATAAAAACAACGTCACAAGATGTAGAGATACAAAAAAAAAATAACATGTATACAGACTAAATAAATTGTACGTTTCATGGCACAGACTTTCCAACTCCTTTAGCTATTACTTATACGTCGTAAGATGTGTGAAACCAAATAATATACACTGATACAGAAACAGAATGGGAAAAAAAAGTGCCCATTAAATTTCACCAAAGAGCATACTTGAAAATAAACACCGATACAGAAATATATTATTTGTACTGTGAATTTTAAACTTAATTTCCAAAGCTTTATTTTTTAAATAAAATTGTTTGTATGACTCAGAAATTATTTTATAAAATATGATATTTATTAAAAGTTTTCTATTTTAAAAGGTGACCTGGCGGTCTAGCGGTAAGGTGTCAGACCTCTATGCTGGCGGCTGGGGTTCAATCCTTGGTCCCGGCACAGATATATCTGATTACCAAACCCTTCCTTCACCTCTGACAAGACATCTTGTGAATGTGAGGAATGCCAGGCCTCCACCGTGGTTCGGATTCCACGTTAAACTGTAGGTCCTTCATTTCATCTCACGATCACCCTACCATCACACATTAGTGTAAGTGCGTATAACCCGAACGGGTAGTAAGACGCGGTGCTAATAATAATAATTTATATTTTAAAGAATGCTACAACTTTTAGAAGATAAATTGTTTTCATATATAAAAGATTTCACAGAAATATTACATATTGGAATTTTTTGGTTATTTAAAATACCCTCAAATTGATTTTCATTGGAAAATGAAATGAGCCATATTTTTAAAATATTGCTAGTCAACACCCAACACCTTGCTAGGAATTTTAATTAAAGTTGTTATTACCAGATTCAGGAAAATCGAGTTATATTTTTGCCCTTAATGTAACTACCCTCGATTTTAGAATTGTATATATATACTTCCAAAAACACTTCTGGTAAAGCTTATAAAACGCTATATAATAAATTTTAGCTTGATTTTTCAAATGTTTTTTGGCTCTACTCCTAATATTAAACAACAACAAAATAACCTTTTTTGAGTTCAGGAGATCATAAAATATTGACTTACTTGCTGTCATTTGGAACTCGAAAGTTCACTACCTCACTCACAAAAGTACGCCACCTATCCCTATCTTAAGCTCATTCTATCCAGTCTATCTCATTACACCCCATCCCTCTCAGGTTTATCAAAATGTTATCCTCCCACCTGCATCTGGGTCTTCCCATTGGGTTTGCCATTCAATGCATTGAACGTGATTCCATATACTCCTAATTGCGCTCAATTATCTAACCACCGTAAATTGCGAGATTGTATTACCCTGAGGTCTGGTGATGTTTCCAGGGTATCCAGATCATCATTATGTAACCTTCTCCACACCCCACTATCTCCATCAATTTTTGGAACATATATCTTCTTAAGCACTCTGTTCTCGAACACTCTAGTTTTATTTCCGTCATTTAAGTTAAGAGGCCACGTTTCGCACCCATCGAGAAAAAACGGTAAAATTATGGATTTATATATTCTGACTTTTACATTTCTTGACAGCTGGCTAGATGCCAACAACTTATTGACCGAGTATTAACAAGCATCTCCCAACTTTATTATTTTCCTAATATCTATTCTAGTATTGTTATCGCTAATTAAAATTATTCCAAAACATTTAAATTAATTAACCCTATCAAATGATATATTGTTTGCTGTTATATATAAATCATCGTCTTCATTGTGTTCTATGTGTTATCATAAATACTTAGTCTTTTAGTTGTTAACTTCTAAACATATTTCCATCCTAGCCTCTAATAAAAATTCTGCATTTCTTTCAAAATGTTTCTTACTTTTACCTAACAAACTAAACCATTGCTGCATTGTACCGTTTATTGTCGATACTCTAATAGCATATTATAAGACTAAATTGAAGAGTAATGGGTAAAGTGATGACACATTTTCATCCATTAAAATATTTGATTCAATTTTCTTAGCAATCACACTAATCTACTTAATCGAGCTAGTATATTAAATTTAAAATAGAATCAAATATTTAAATATATTATTCGGATAAACTGATGGAAGATTGAGGTTCTAAAAGTTGTTGGTAGTCTTGTAATGTATACTATTCCTCAGAAATAGTTATACTGTCCTCAATCCTAATCCATTGGCATGGTTAATGTTTGAATGTAGCCCGAAAATGGACTAAGACGCTGTGATAAATGGAAATATACTAGAGATTTTCACAGTACAAGCCAATTTTTATAAGGAAGTTTTTTCATAGAACACGTAGAAAAGGTACACATTTTCTGTTACGCTGGTAACAATCTAGTCTTGTATAGGTGTTTTCTTATAAGTATTGTTAATATCTTTCAAAAATGACTGCAACAGATCTCATTACTTGACGTATGAAAACGTGACGTTAGATATTATATTTTCTGTCTTTCAAATAAAGTTATTTCAAAAATGTATAAAAAAAATTTTTAACCACGCATTATACTACTATAAAGCCACATGGATGACTCACTCAATGACTATAGTGTTTACCCATATCCAGATGAGCTAAAAATTTGAAATTTGGCAAAATTATATCTTCTAGCCTGTAACCAACAGTAGAATTCCAAAAAGTTAAAAAATTTAATTGTAACTCCTGTCAAAACTCAAAATGGTGGAGCAACTTTAAAGTCAGTGCGGACCTTACTTTGGAGGACTTTTGGGGCTAAACGGTAAGACCTATCAAAAAATGGTTCTAGAATTACATTAGTTTACATCCATTTGTAAAGAAAACCCACTGGGGGTTTGAGGGTGGAGCCCCCAACGAGCAAAGTAAGTCTTGATATAC
This sequence comes from Timema californicum, assembly GCA_902141385.1. Classification (NCBI taxonomy): domain Eukaryota; kingdom Metazoa; phylum Arthropoda; class Insecta; order Phasmatodea; family Timematidae; genus Timema; species Timema californicum. Next base: position 83,657 of record CABFOW010001411.1, on the reverse strand, counting down.
GCTCGGGTGAACAACTATGTAAGGTGACCTGGTGGTCTAGGGGTAAGGTGTCAGACTTCTATGCTGGCGGCCGGGGTTCAATCATCGGTCCCGGCACAGATTTANTCACCTCTGACAAGACATCTTGTGAATGTGGGGAATGCCAGGTCTCCACCGTGGTTCGGATCCCACGTTAAACTGTAGGTCCTCCATTTCATCTCACAATCACCCTACCATTACACATTAGCGTAAGTGCGTATAACCCGAACGGGTAGTAAGACGCGGTGCTAATAATAATAATAACAGCTATGTACTAATCACACTAATATGTTAAGGTAATTGATGGCTTATTTCCGCAGAAGTGCGTGGATGTAAAGTGGAAAACCTTTTATGAAAACCACGATTAGTACTCTCGACTGGGATCTAGTTTCTATTTCCCCTTCTTTGGTATTCTAGTTTAGCATGAGATAATTATTATTATTAGCACCACGCCTTACTACCCGTTCGGGCTATACGCACTTACTCTAATGTGTAGTGGTAGGGTGATTGTGAGATGAAATGAAGGACCTACAGTTTAACGTGGGATCCGAACCACGGTGGAGGCCTTCTGGCATTCCACACATTCACAAGATGTCTTGTCAGAGGTGAAGGAAGGGTTTGGTAATCAGATAAATCTTTGCCGGGACCAATGATTGAACCCCGGCCGCCAGCATAGAAGTCTGACACCTTACCCCTAGAACGCCAGGTCACCATAATATGAGATAAGCACGTTAGACAATCTGGACACCAAAACTGCCCATTTGACTCTTGAAAACCTAATATTTTGTCCAGGTTTTTTACATCCTACCTAACCACTCGTTCTGAATACCTGAATTTAACAGGTCTGATAAGCTAGGGATGAAGAAGATTGAATTTAGAGCAAATGTCTCAGCATTTTCGAGTGAGTGAGTGGTAATCATTTAAGGGAAAACTTTAAAAGTGTACTTCAAGGCGATTGGTCATTTTCATGTTGCGTAGATAGGCAGATCCATGGGAACAAATGGCTATCTTCAATAGTTTTTATTATTTTGTAATTTTCTTTACGGAAACGGTTTGTTCAAGAATAAATTAAGTTATATTTATTAAATACACACCTCCTTCATGATTTTAACAATGATCAAATATCAATTAAATTGACATTTTCAAATATGAAACTGCTGGCTTCATAAAAAAAATAAGAAAATGTAACAATTAATAAACATCGATACATTATCTAAAAAGAAATGTAGAAAAAATAAACATAAACATTTCACTCTTTCTCAAGAAAACTGATATTTACAAACGTATGATTTTTCCACAAGACCTATCCGGTAACTAGCGCCATCTACAATTTCCGTGATCCATCTGTTATTGTTGGCGTGGAAGGATACTTTGGTCGGTTGTGAAGCCACTCCACTAAACTTCCCCCCCCCCTCCGCCCTCCCAGCCTACATTCCAAAAAATAGGTTTTAGACTTGAATTCGTAAGGGCCAAGGTCCTTGATGGTATTTGAAACCAAAACCCCCAGTCCCATCAAAATGTATTCTATGAATATGTATTTTGTCAGTAATTTCAAATGTATGATCATAACGAGGAAGAAATAATCATAATTGTCACTATTAACATACTAATGAAAAACTACTTTGCTATATTCATATGTAGAATAATGTGATATGCAGAGATCACTTTTAATATTATTATTATTATTATGATTAGCACCGTGTCTTACTACCAGTTCGGATTATACTCACCACTTTTAATAGATTGTATTAATGGCGATACAGTAACACTAATATTATACTAATATTTGATCCTGTGCTAGGCAATTAAATGTATATTAAAATAAGAATTTTTTAAGAATTTGTTTAACATCTGTATTCGATTCGAAATAAATATATTTTATTATTTGAAAATTTCTAATATATTCGAAAGTTCACATCCAGATTGATCCCAGATTTTGATTCGATAGAAAACAAGTTTTAAATTTGAATAAAAAGTTGAACCATTTTAATAATTTTAAATTTCAAAATAAGTTAGCATAGATCCATTATTTGAAATGGCTATATACATTTTCAAATCTCGTATTGTTTAAAAACTCATCATTATTTGTAAACAGTTGGAATTTCTATTTTTTTTTTGCTCAATTATATATTATATATTTTCATCTACCTTTATATTTGAATACAATTAACGAATAATATAGTATATTCCCACAAATTAAAAAAAAATTGTGATCGCAAGCTCTACGGCGTCACTCTCGCAATAGTATTAACTGACAAATCCCGGGAGATAAAGTTTTGATTTAGTTTGGTTGAGTTGGGGGGGTTTATCCTAAATGGTTTTTAAATCTCCTTCATCGCATATATGAGTGTAATTCCTCTAGATTGCACTGTCTTAATACCTGGCGCATTAGTGTAATTAGTATAGTGGTGTATATATAACACGAATGGGTAGTAATATCCTGCGTTAAATAAAATTTAAAAAACTGTTCATTTTATTTATTATTTTGCTAAACATCTGAATAAACTTGAGGGCTAACCACAAATCTCTATACTAAATATTTAAGGTTATTAGTGATATGATTTATAGTATATGTACACACATTTGCGTGGAGAGAGAGAGTGGTAAACTATTCAAGATAAACAACTCTCAGAACATTCGTTCGGGATTCAAACCAAGCTCTCCCCGTCCAGTATTCGTCTATTCGTAAAGTGATGCCTTAAAACTATTAAAACACACATATGGATTGTTTTAATGTAAACATCAAGTGTGTATGTACAAAGAGATATTATTACAACTTGTGAAATTTTCAAAAAAGAATGATTATTCTTTGTTTTTTATTCTTTAGTTATTTAACTATTAATATTAAAAAGCCTAAAGTGAGTAATTAACTACTCTTATTAGATAGGATTCCCACGTCTCTTTCATGTACTGTCTGTTTACAATAAATGCTGGGATGATAAAGGTTTAGATAGGAACAAACGTATCCACATTTGCGTAAACAAAGTGAGAAATTATTTAATAAAATTCAATCTAATTTCACAAGAACAGAATTTGAACTGTGACCTCTCTAGAAACACCAAAAAAGTTGAGACTAATGCCCCAATCCACATGCCTACCAGTGTTGGCACCTCATTGGTCAACAAAAACCTTATCAACAAATTACGTTGATAGGCGGGTATTAAGAAGGTAGCGTAAAATAAATGGACACAACTTAGTATCGATCATATTTTGTAGGATAGAGAATAATTAGAGTTCTGATTTCACTTGTTCACTGCTAATAGGGACTTTTTTCAATGTGAATCCAACACCTTAGACCACTCAGCCACTGATCAGGATGACATATTTTTGGTTTTAGTCGCCACATATTAAATTAATACCCGTTATGTTTATACACATATGTGTTAAATATGCAAATATGTTAAGAATTAGAAAGTTAGAACTTGTAAAGTAAATTTACCGGCAATAATGTGTGGAGGGAGATTGTTGATCCATTTAGAAGTAATTTAATGTCCATTATCTGTAGTACATTCTATTATAATAGTGACTTCTTAGACAATTAAACCACCGAAACGTGCTATGAATAGGTTGATTCCTTTTTTTATAAAGGAAATATAATATGATAGTTCAGAATATACCGAATGTATATGTCCTATATAATATCACAGACATAACCTGTCCTTCTGCAGTATTACCCATACAACTTTTAGGAAAAAAGAAATTTGAAACGTAAACCCTATAAATTAAGAAGACGGAAGAAATACTTAATGAATAAATGTGTCCGACTATAAAAATATTTTGAATTAATAAATCTAATATGTAAGAAATAATTCGACTTTTTAAATTTCATCAGAAATCTATTCGTTTATAGTGAATAGGTCAAATAACTTTTATTAGGAATAATATCAGCATTCTTTGACACAACCAAAATTAAAGTTGGTTTAGCTATTTCCTTTGAGACCACACAGGCCATACAGTCAAACGAGCTAACGATATGTTAACAAGCCTTTAAAAACAAACAAACCTTTTCTAATAGGAATAATAAAGAACACAATCAATTTGAATAATGAAAAAAAAAGTAACTTACTAATTGAGTAGGTTGGGCACCACTCTCAATGTCTAGGAGAAAAGAATAAATATAACAAAAAAACTCCAGCTCAACTAACCGGCAGTGGTAACGACGGCCCTTTACACTCGGGACCACTGGGTGTGATCAGTAACATTACCGGATTGTACAATGTAACTAATCTTAAATTATAATAAAAAAACATTACTGATAATTGTGTGTTAATTTATTATTATTCTCGACTGCTGAGGACGGGGAGATCGAGGTTCGAATCTCGGTCGAGTGAACTGGGGGTGGATTTTTCTAAATGGTTTTCCACTCTCCCTCCACGCAAATACGGGTTCAATTCCTCTAATTCAACCTTCCCAATTCCTTAATCCATTAGAGTAATTAGTACTTAAAGCGTATAACCCGAACGGGTAGTAAGACGCGGTGCTGAATATTATTATTATTATTGTTGTTGTTGTTTCTTTTGAGAAAAGATTACAATCCTACCTAATAAGGCATGCCTCCTAAATTATAAAACTAATAAAATGATGGTGAAGCAATACTTGAAAGAAGAAAAAAAATTTACATTTAATTATTATGACTAAAGCAAATAAAGGGTCTTTTAAATTCTTAATAACACGATGAATATAATGATGAGCTTGATCTCACCAAATAATGTAGACTGACGATTTCATGTACTGGTAGTAAATCTGTATTCTTCTTCTCTGTAGTTTGTTCTTTATCGTGTCTACATAGAACTCCCAATAATCCTTTCCTAATAAATCAGCTCCTACTTTTCATGCTTTTGCATGGCCGAAATTTATGATTCACTATATAATATTCACTTTTGAAAACTGGCCCAAATTGAATATTTCCTTATATTTTTACAGTCCTTCTTCAACACCACAAAAAAAAATTATTCTTTTAACAATCACCCAAACATGTTATTTTGTTTTTGATAAAAAAAATCTCTGGCCTTGGAGAAAGAAATGATTTAGACTTCGCGCATAAAATTCCATAAACATAAAAAATCAAGATTAAAATAGTGCCGAAATCCACCACTCTTTAAGGCAGGTAGCGTTAAAATCACCTACCAAAATAGTAATAAACATGGCGGGTTGGCATTTCATGAATTAAAATAAAGAAATAAAATGCATTACTATAAAATAGAGTTAGGTAGGTTTTATATATATTTAAATTAATGTTTCAATTGTAAACAAATATATAATTAATATATGAAGCTTTAGGAGTTGTGATTGAAATTTCAAGCAAATAAATAGTAAAGTTGTCAACGTTATTAAATAGTTGAAAGTTTGAGTCAACTGACTATTAAATTTATATTTTAAGTAAATATTTAAGCAAAAATAACATCACACCTTCCTTCACCTCTGACCAGACGTGTATTAACCACAACTTGTGAATGTGTGGAATGCCAGACCTACAGCGTGGTTTCGGATCCCACGTTAAACTGTAGGTCCTCAATTTCATCTCACAATCACCCTACCATTACACATTAGCGTAAGTGCGTATAACACGAGCGGGTAGTAAGACGCGGTGCTAATAATAATAATAATAGTAAAAGAACAAAGAATACTAGATGTATGTACCACACAGGATTAAAGAATACAGGCTGTGCAATGCGTAGCCATTTTTATGGTTGTAATTTTTTTTTCACACAGCGTCTTACTACCCGTTTGAGTTATACGCTTATGTACTAATTACGCTAACCGTTTTAAAGATGAGTACGGTTATATTTAGAGGAAGTTTAACCGCATTTTAGTTGAGGGAAAGGGGACAACAATTTTTGGGAAACCCACCCTCAATACAACCGTCTAGTCTGTTGTGAGATTAGTGCGTTAGACCACGGGGCCACCGAAACGGTTACGGACGAATTTTTAACATATTCCTGCACCAAACTTTCTAACATCTACTATATAAATTAGAAAAACTTAACATTTCAATTTCACAATAGATTTATTTAGTAGACATAGAAAATGGTTACATTTTACAAGTTTTACAAATAGACAGAAAATGATAGCGTATTTAATTCTCTTCTCAAGTTAAATATCCTTGAGTGATTACTTGATTACTGGCAGTGACCTGGGCAACACAGTGACCAGTCAAGAGGCAGTAGAATTTCTAAAAGGAGAGTAATATAAGAATTAGTTAAAGCAAATATAGAACAAGTTTACAGTATAACATTTACACAGTCTCACTTGACAAGGTTTAGTGTTACTAATACAGTAGGATAGTAGGCTGGTGGATCCAGCTGGATGATGGCTAAGGGCCAGAAGTCATTAAAGTACTATGGCAGGACATTTTCCCTATACGGTACTACCATGCATTCAATAGTACAT
>CABFOW010001411.1:29678-77170 GCA_902141385.1 Timema californicum | reverse complement strand
TAATAATAATAATAATAATAATAATAATATAAGGCTATAAACTAAATACACTAATTATCTAGGATGAAGAAGGTTCAATTAATAGGGAAGAGGAACACCATTTAGAAAAAAAATACCCTATGTACACCTGAGACTCAAATCCCGATCTCTCTATCTAGTCTAATGCAAGAGTAGCGCCATTTGTTCACCGAAGTATGTTATGCAAGAAAAACCAGTGTTAAAAGATATTTTGATTAATTTGCATTAATTTATTCAACTGTAGCTCTATTTTGACCCGGTTCAGTTGCCATCAGGAGAACGCATTAAGAATTCCTGTCATATTTACTAAGGGTGGTTTAACTTAAATGTATTTCTACTCTACCGTCATGAAAATGTCGGTATGTTTCATATAAAACGTACCTTTCTCCTCCTAACCCCATTGGTGTAATTAAATGCGAATAGCCCGTACGTGGGGAAAATAAAAATAATGTTATTATTTAACGAATTTTTATATTCCAATTTTTATTCTAACAGGGAACATAGATATGTAATTCAAATTTTAATAATTATTACTATTATTATTATTAGCACCGCGTCTTACTACCCATCCGGGTTATACGCACTTACGCTAATGTGTAATGTTAGGGTGATTGTGAGATGAAATGGAGGACCTACAGTTTAACATGGAATCCGAACCACGGTGGAGGCCTGGCATTCCACACATTCACAAGATGTCTTGTCAGAGGTGAAGGAAGGGTTTGGTAATCAGATAAATCTGTTCCGGGACCGAGGATTGAACCCCGGCCGCCAGCACAGAAGTCAGACACCTCACCCCTAGACCGCCAGGTCACCTTAATCGGTGTATAACTCGAAGGGGTTGTTAGGAAAACTAATTATGGTTTGAATAATAAGATAATTATATAATTTGTTTTGGGTGGCGGGATGATAATTTATAAAAATACTCCCTTGAATTAACCTAAAGGGCCATACTAGTAAGCAGAAGGGCCAAGGTACGTGTCTAGGTTTGTCGGGTATGCTATCGACATAAATTTAACTTCCAACTGGGAGTACTTAAATTACTTTTCCTAAATAGTTTCTTAAACTTATTCCACCCACAACGATGGGGGGTATAGCTTTAATCTAAAATGTAATTTATTCTTCTTTACACATTAAGTGTAAATATCCGTATAGCCCCAACGGGTTCAGTTCATTTTTATAGTAAAACCTTATCTAGCATCTATACCAGCTACTAGATATTTTCACGTGTTTTTACATAGAGCCATGTAAGTTACAGCTATAACTCTAACATGTATAATAAATTCATATAAAATAACATTAACAAACATCAAAATATGTTTAATGTTTGAAATAAGTTTTCTTTAAATAATCTAAATGAACCTTCGTATTAAAATCGGATTGCTTATTATAAATAGAGCAAAAAATCTATAACTAGAACTCGTTTATTAATATTTCCCTTCTTATTATTTGTCCATGCTATTTTTTATTTTATCTACACTAGTGAGGGTAGTATTATGACGTGATATTTCAAAATAAATGTAGCCACATATACCTTTAGTGAAAGTTAGAAACTTTTGAGCAAATCTCAAGCCCACTACATTTCTACCGGTATCCAAACCCCAAACTAATCATAATATATCTAGACATGAAGAGCTTCGTGTCTTGTCCACAATCCCAAACAATGACGGTAATTTAAGATTTCTCGTTATTTAATCAATGGACCCTGCCACAAAGATATAAATTTAAATAAATATATTTTAAGTTAAAGTACATGTGTATGGGTGCAGATTTATGAAGAGGGAACACCCAAATAAAACAGAAGTTTGAAAATCATCCACAGTAATAAAGGCAGAGATAAAAATCTTGCTCTACACGTAACCATTCTGTGCATTTTTTTTAATGATCTGTATTGTTAACTGTAGCTACTACAAAACTACATTATTCTATATAAGAATATACCTCCTTTTCACATATTAATAAGAAAGAGGGGAAAGAAAAATACGGAACTTCTTTTGTCAAGGTAAACAGGAAAGCTTTATGTTAGTTCTAATTTATTCTCAACCTATTTTCTAAGTCTACCAAAATGTTACTATATTTACTATAGGAATAACTTAATTTATAGACTAGTCTCATGGCTCCAAAAATATGTTTTAAAAGTAATTGAAAATGACCTAATGTCACATTTACACAGATTTGCTTTCATTAATAAATCTTAAACTAATTAGTAAAGGACCTCTTTTATGCCTAGATATTATTTTGGAGTGAACCATACTTTTTTAAGTACACCATAGTAGAAATAATATTGATTTAAATCTGAACGTCTGGGCCTCATTTTCTCGCTTACCTAGATGGCCAATTAACCAGGAAATGTTATACAACGTTAGACTTTAACCATAGAATGTTTCTAGTGGCATATTCTTTATCATTAAGAAAAAATAAAATTTGGGTTTCACATAATTTTTATTTTGCTTTAAAGTATTTATTTTAAAAATTTATTGTCTTTTCTTAAAGCATGTTAAAACGGTTTAACCAGTTATCATTCTACTTTTGTTTTTTTGTTGTTGAATACAGAACATCACACAATGATGCGACGTATATTTCGAGTAGTTCTACTTACGAGAGTTAGATGTTATCAATTAAATGTTGGTAAAGGGAGAACTAAAATCAAACTAATTAAATTATATTGCCCTGCCTATAAATGTAAAGTTGTTTTGGGAAAATATATTAAAATTAAAGAATCAGTAGGTAGGATTAGCTTAACAATATACAGTTCTTTGAAAATATGATTATATGTCATTAACCTTTTGGCAGTCTAACATGAAATATTTATCCTCATTTAGAAACTCTAAAGTCAAGTTTTGCGAAACTCTCAATGTATATTAAAGAAATGTTAGTATTACTCTAAGTCCATAATTAAACTATAAATATCCAATGAAACAGTATTGTATGTACTCTAGGATAAAAAACTGTATGACTATTAGTTCTTATATGCTTCCATCCCACTCTAAGGTACCCACTTTGTCAGCGATAAGGAATCAATCGCTTCCAGGCGACATGGCCTAAAATAAAAAGGTATGTGTCTTTTTCTGGAAATACTTCTCTTTTCTATTTAAGCTTATGTTCCCTTTTACCTTACACCTACAACTATCCTTTGTCATGTTAATAAGAAAGAAGTGAAATAAAACTAAAAAAATACTTCTTAATTCAAGGTAAACCGCAATCGTTACTGTTTCTTAAATATTTTTAGATTTTATGTTGTGACCCTATCAAAAATTGCTACTATTATAAAAAAAAAAGTTAAATCTAAAGTTTTTTTCTTCAAAAAACCTATTCTCGTAGCTTCAAAATATATTTATAAATTTGGTAAATGGAGCTATTGTCAAATTTTCACTCATTTGTTTTTGTCAACAAAACTAAATATTAAGGGTTGTTACGGTAAAAGAACCCTGATAGAAACGTTTGACTCTATTGGTCATAGTTATCTGTCAACGATATTTTGAAATAACTCATCGCATAGTTAAATAACGTTAGAGGTGATCGTCTGTGATTCATTTTCTCGATGAATGAAGCGGCTGCTATTAGATCTTTAGTTCACCTCAAGGGACTGATGCTTCCAATTAATTACTATTTATCACAAAGGAAGAAAGTGCTTATCAATAATGTTGACATCTTTTATTTTAACTAAAAATATTTTTTTTTCTGAAAATGTAATAATGGCACCTGGACACTAGAATCAAAACCGGGACCTTCTGTTTAGTATGCCAATGTTCTTACCACTATACCAAATATTTTTTAAGCTTTATCTATTTTTTTATCGCGTCTTAATATCCGTCTGGATTGTATCCGTACAATATTATTAAAACTGAATATAGAGGGGGTGGATGTAGATTTGTAGGAAATGAAACTGAATCTAAGGATAGAAAAGTGGAGATATATTAAAAGAAAAGTAACACTCAGTACACCCATCCATAATTTGAGTCCCAATCATCCTTGTCTTCGTAAATCCAGTCTAACGCAAGAGTGAAATGTTAGACCGTAAGACGACAGATGCGGTTTTAAAATTTATTGACCCACATCTTTCGTCTGCGTCACACTGGTGTAGGATTGGACTTACAATGCCCGGGATCAATAGGACTCAAATTATTTTTGGGTATACCGTTTTGTTTTTTTTAATTTTAATATACTCCCACTTTTCTCCCCTAAAATTCAGTTTCATTTCTTCCAAATCTATGTTTGTCCTTTCCCTTTTTAGTTTTAATATTAATACATAATTGCAATACGAAAGGCTTAATATGCGATGTAAAAGTAGATTATTATTATTATTATTATTAGCACCGCGTCTTACTACCCGTACGGGTTATACTCACTTACACTAATGTGTAATGGTAGGGTGATTGTGAGATGAAATGGAGTGACCTACAGTTTAACGTGGGATCCGAACCACGGTGGAGGCCTGGCATTCCCCACATTCACAAGTTGTCTTGTCAGAGGTGAAAGAAAGGTTTGGTGATCAGATAAATCTTTGTCCGGGACCGAGGATTGAACCCCGGCCGCCAGCATATGAGTCTGACACCTTACCCCTAGACCGCCAGGTCACCATAAAAAAAGTATATAAATATATTAAAATATTTTTCGGTAAATTAAAAGATGTAAACATTAGAAAAATGGGTGAAATAATTGATAATCACTGTTTGTCGAGATGATTTATACCAATTTATTGAAATCGTTTGTCCCTTCAGAGGAGACCGAAAGTTCTTATGGTGGCCACCTCAGTCATAGAGAAATCTCAGCGCAGGTTTTCAGCTTAAACCCAATATTATGAATTATTCAACAACTCATTATTTCAAAATAAGGCCTACCCCAAAATAAGACTGAAATATTCCAATAGGTAGCTTTTCTCCATTGTTTAAGAGATTTATTACATATAACATAAATATTGGCCTACTGTTAGCGTGGAGATTGGTTCTCGGATCTCAGTAGGAATATTTGAGGATAGTTTTCCTTAGTGTTTACTCACTCTCCTTCCACGCAAATACAGGTTTATAAATTATAAAATGCTTCCTTCCCCACCCTTACAACAGATTATTTATAATATTTGCGTATAACATTAACAGGCAGTAATATAGAATAATAAAATAAATTTACGTTAAAGATTAAACCAGACATGTAATCTAAATGTCAGGACGTCAAACGCCTCAACCATGTCGTCTACAAATATTAAGTTTGTGATGATTTAGGTAAATGTACACGTTTAAAAGATAGAATAACCCTTTGCACCATCCTCTCAAAATGTTGGACTTCCAATGACGGAGATATTAGGATTCAAACCCTAGCCGGTTGCACTAATAATTGTGTTATATTTCTAAGTGTTATAACATCCTCCCTTAAAACAAATATGGATAACTTCTTCTAATGTAACCTTCATCATTTCTAACAAAATTGAGTAGTTAGTAAATATGTTTACAGCCCTAATAATTAATAAAATATGTTTCAAAGAAATATTTAAATTTATGATCAGAAAATTAATATTTATATTATTATTATTAGCACTGCGTCTTACTACCCGTTCAGGTTATACGCACATACGCTAATGTGTAATGGTAGGGTGAATGTGAGATGAAATGTAGGACCTACAGTTTAACGTGGGATCCGAACCACGGTGGAGGCCTGGCATTCCCCACATTCACAAGACGTCTTTTCAGAGGTGGAGGAAGGGTTTGGTAACCAGATAAATTTATGCCGGGTTTGAACACCGGCCGCTTTATAATATTAAATTTATCTTCATTCTCAATAGAGGAAAACTCAATTAAAATGGAAAGTTCTCAAGGAGCATCACCTTTCAAGTACTAAACGCGTTTTTTAAAACTTATTTTTATCACCACATCATACTATCTTTTTAGTCTAGTAATTATAAAGGGATCATTTTAGAGGTAATACACCCAAAATTTCATAAACTATAACTGTAAAAACCATTCTTAGTAGACATGACCAGTATTCAAACCCCGATATCCCATTAATCAACAGTAAAATCTAACAAGAGAGCAAGAGCTAAATTTGGACAATAAAACAACTTACAAATGATTTATCTGATTACCAAACCCTTCCTTCACCTCTGACAAGACATCTTGTGAATGTGAGGAATGCCAGGCCTCCACCGTGGTTCGGATCCCACGTTAAACTGTAGGTCCTCCATTTCATATCACAATCACCCTACCATTACACATTAGCGTAAGTGCGTATAACCCAAACGGGTAGTAAGACGCGGTGCTAATAATAATAATAATAATAATAATACAAGCGATATTAATTTTGACTCTAGCAACACATTTTGTTCATCTGCTGAATGGTTGGGAAATTTTGACGATGTTTTTCTCCACCACGTAAGAATAACAAATGTTTTATTTTATAACCTTTCCATTGTTAATATAATACTATGATGTGATAGAACAGTTTTCTTTTTATTTATTCGATATAAAGAAAATTATTTCCCCTGGTGCATCGCGTGTCTGTTTTTATTTCTCCACTATCTATAATCAAAACCATGAAAGAATTTTTGTTATGCTCATTTAGTTTGTTCAAGTTATGTAATAGATATAAACTTAAAACTTTTGTCAACTCTAAACACGCATAGCTTACCTTATTCACAATCGATAATAGGATAGAAATTGTTGACTACTTTGCACGACAGAAATAATCACACACAGAAAAATTTAATACCTTTGTTTAAAGAATATTTACCTCATTTTAAAAGCTACATCGAAGTTCGATTACTTTTAATTTCCTTAAAAGTCACTATCCATTTCTGTGCCGGGTAAATTTATTGAACATCTTGATGAAAACACTTAATTTATGTAAATATTTATTGGTGCACAGGCGTCAATTTTTTTCATATAAATAACTAAAGTTTTGTATGAAATAATTTAAACGTAGTACGTTAAACACACTGAAAAATCTATGACACTTTTATAAATTTGATAAAATAGTTAAAATACACGGGTTTGGAGAGTTTTAATGTATATAATATTAAAATCAATTATTTTTTGTTTGTTTTTTGCTTTTGCTTTTACCACTTCGTATTCCAAACTTTTATACCTTGTTACGTGTTTTTTGGTACAGTCTCTTCCAAACAAGATTAATTTCTTCTAGATATATAGCACTAAATTATCCAACCCGTACAGCACAGAATATATAAACAGTACGTAACAAGAGGTAAACATTAAAAAACAATGATTTAGAACCTCTACGTATAGAGTAACGTTAGATGGAAATTAGCTGTCTTCGTTTTAAAACTAAGAGTTGTTTGTTTCCGAACCACTGTGACAGACGGTCGGGTTGGGTTTGTGGAATGGGTGAAGGGGGGTTTGGGGGGTGGAGGGAGTTTACGATTTCCAAAAAAGCGCCCGCGAAGTTACGAGCCGATGTTGGCCGAAAGACGTTTGAAAGCAAACTGGAGGTATAGCCGACAAGCCACACGAATCCACCCGACGAGCGAGCGGACACCCTTCCCCTCTTTATTTCCCCTTATACCCCAGTAACACAGAGCGTCGCGAAGCGTCGGGGTGGTTGAAAGAGTACCGTCTGTCTTTACTACCGAATAAATCATGTCTTCTTTGTCTGCTACCCTCTCATATAGATGAAGTATTGTAAATTTTATGAATTCATGACATCAAGATGATCATGAATATTTAAGTTGTATTTGACCTCTGAACCCAAAAAGTGGGTCATACCATTATGTTTGTTTGTATGTCCATCTATGCCCGAGAATATGTCTCCATCTTCCTCATGTCTGTTTATCTCAATATATGTTTTGATAGCTTTTCCCATATCGGTCTGTATGTACGTATGTATCCATATTTGTTGTGCCCATATCTTTCTGTCCCAATATTTGTCTGTCCTAATGTCCCCATGATTGTCTGTTTCCCTGTCTGTCGCCATATAATCTTCTCTCCATATTTGTCTGTCCAAATGTCCCCATGTATGTCTGTTTCCATGTCTGTTCCCATATTTGGCTGTATGTGCACACATTCTCCTGAATGTTCGTCCATTCGTCGTTTCGTTTGTCTATCCATATATTTCAACGGTCAGAGCTGCAAAGATCTCTTGACTTCATTAGAAATTTAAATTTATATTTTATGTTGTCATATCTTAAGGTATTCGTTAAATTATAACTTATATTAACCCTTAAATTAATAAAAAAATATTTATGATAGCTTTTTTTGAAGATATGATTTTTTCAAAAAATTGCATTGAACAAATTATATTAGAATTTCTATTACGGGACTGTTTGACATGAAAAATAACATAGTATAATTTTTTGAGTGGTAAAAATGTATTTGAGATGTTTTACACATTATTAATTTAGGAAATTTTTCACACAAACTACATTAAACTATGGAAATATGTACCTTTGTGTTATACAATTTATTTTACTCATAACAGGAAATGAGTACTTTCCTGCTGGGGTAACCATTTTTACTTTTTTTACACATAAAATGGCCCTAAGTCATGAGATGCAGACATTATTTAACAATCAACTTAGTTAAGGTCAAACTGAACTAAACTACCGCTGCCTTTGAGAGTGTAGTTTATCTATATTTATATTATTTTTTTACTTTTCATCTAATAAAGATCGCAATCGTAAATTGGTCTAGAAACTAAATTATATGTCACTTATATCAAAACATAATATTTTGGCCTTTTATGAAAACTTACTATATTTTGTTGTGAACAATATTTATCAATGAAAGGAAATAATATTTTAATTAAAGGCGTTGCTTACCTGTAATGTTATTAAAGGTTAAGATATAACTTCCTTGTTTAGTTAACTTACGCTTTATATAGTGAACTTTAAAGATATAACGTTGAGACGAAAACCATTAATTTTTAAATCGTTATCAAATTAGTCATACAGTAAAGAAAACTTAATATTTTTTATATGAAACTATTACTGTAGAGTATTATTTAATAAATACTCTACAACGTAGGCTGTTTGGTTTAGTCACCAAAATTTCGTATTAGAATCTTCCTGCCATTACTTAGATTAAAATATTCCGTGGTATGATATGTATATCTAAAATATGACACAAAATAATGGTAAATTTAAAAAGCAAGTAAATGTTTTCAAGTTGAAAATATTATATATATGTTGTAAAACCGTCAGAGGAATGCCAGGAGCACGATCAACTTTACGATAGCTAACGTAACTGAACGTAAAGGACCTCCTCGTGTGTTTAAATGGAAGCGATCACGAAGCGCTTAACTTAACGTTGACTTGCAGTTAACTTAACGTAAGAGATGTCCTGTGAGGTCATTTACTTTATTTTACGTTACTTGAAGGGTATCACGTGATCTAGCCAGCCAATCATTATGCGAATGACGTCAACAGGGCTATTTAGTAATTCATATGTTGGTATTATGAGCAAGGTTTACTCTTTAGCCTAAATTCTAGTGATCATACATTGAAATAAAATAATTAAGCTAAAATAGGAAAGCTAAATTTATCAAAAAAGTTTAATAATAGATATTTATTATATTGATTGAAAACTGTAAACATTCACAGATAATAACTTTAAAAATTGTACAAAACCACAGATCATATTCAAGAATGAATATGTTTGGCTCGAGTAGCTACGTTAAGTTAAGTGAATCGTGATCACACATTATTTAATTTAATTTTAAGTAAACGTTACATTAAGTTACGTTAAGTTAACGTTAAGTTGATCGTGATCCCGGCAGAAGATACGTTGTGTTATCAGTGTTTAAACAAGAGATGAATTGCTAATTTTCCCCTTCTCTTTCTATTTCGTACATTGGTATCAAGTTATTATAGTGCTTAGAATAATCAGGAGCATCGAGTTAAGACGTAACACGCTTCGCAAAATAGCTTTGAAATTTCCAAGTAGCACCTACCTAGACCAGAATGGGATGGTCCAGTTTCATAGTCAGACTAAGTACGTCTCAAGTGTGGTACTATACTAAATACAAGACACCTACCTAGACAAGAATGGAATGGGTCAGTTTCATAGTCAGACTAAGGGCCAGTTTCATAGTCAAATTTAGTACGCCTCATGTGCGGTGCTACACTAAGTTCATGACAACACCTACCTAAACTCGAATGGAATGGGTCGTTCTCGCATAGGGAACTGGCCCATTCCATTCTGGTTTAGGTAGGTGTCGTCATGTACTAAGCGTAGCGCCGCACTTGAGGCGTACTAAATTTGACTATGAAACTGGCCCTATGTACGTCTCAAGTTTGGTGCTATACTAAATACAAGACACCTACCTAGACAAGAATGGAATGGGCCAGTTTCTTAGTCAGACTAAGTACGTCTCAAGTTTGGTGCTATACTAAATACAAGACAACCACCTAGACCAGAATGAGATGGTCCAGTTTCATAGTCGGACTAAGTACGTCTCAAGTGTGGTGCTATACTAAATACAAGACGAAACGTACATAGACTCAAATTTAATAGGACCAGACCCATAATTTCAGAGAGTTTCACATCTTAACACTGAACTAAAAGTGCCTGGTTTGATTCCAGACAAAGTATTAATTGTTGGTTAAATTGGGGTGTACATTTCGATCAGTGATGAATTATTAACTGACCTACACCAATGGCTGCATTGTCAAAGGCTTCAATCTAGAAGTAGACTGGAATGTCAATAACGTTGAGAACATAATTCGAATTGTGGAAAAGTGTACTGAAGTAGGTGATTTATAAATTGATCTTCAATATCCCTCTATGCTAATGCAGATACACCTATTCTGATTTTAACCTTTCTGATCCATAAAACTTAGCGTAATCAATACATTTGCGTAGCCTAAACTGAAAGGAAGGCCTGTCGTCAAAAAAAATGCCGAATATAAGTTTTGAATATCTTTTAAATTTAAGTCAATATAGGTGGTCATGAGAGAAAAATAAGTCGGTAGCACATCTTTCATTGGAGGGGGAGAAAAACTGTCTGTATTATGTCGGTTGTGGCGTGTAAAATAACCATGGAAGATATTTGAAAATACCTTTCCGGTTTGGTAGGCCCTTTCACTCTCGCTCAAAGAAATACTCATGTGCTGGGAAAAAAATCTGTTCAATAAGTGCACGTTAAATATATATCACATAAATAATCATTTATTTAAGTTATTGGTAAGTCTTGTATTATTATAATAGTTAAATTTCGAAAGTTAACGTTAAATACTTTAAATACAATAATTTATAACATATAATATAAGAATGTTCTTCAAATAAATAAGTTATATTGATATTATTACCAAACACATTTAACATAAGTGAGTCTATTAAAATCTGGGGCCTTATTAACCTAAATTTACAACTAATTCGTGCTAGTATAGTAGCCCCATGGCTTCTTTGGTGCTGACCGACATCTTTAAAAAGTTACCAGACCAAATTTTGTATCCCTACGCCGAACCAGATGATCTGAAAAAACATGTGTTTAACAGCTGTCACTTCTGACGGTCAAATTGTAGGTCTATACCTAAATGTTGACTGTCAGAAGTCAGCTGTGAGCTGTAATTCAGCACCAAAGAAGCCATGGGGCTACTGTAGGTACACATACAAATATATCAATCACATTTAGTTTGGTTCATAAGTGACGGTGTACTGGGTTTGAATCCCACGGATGTATTGAGGGTAATTTTTTTTTCCTAAATACTGCCTCAATTTCATGAAAAACTTCACTAAGATTGCAATAAATATAATATTTTTCATATCTTATAATAGTGTAATTTAATTTAATTAATTTTAATGGTTAGAAAGGAACAATAGCAAAAATCTTAAAACATAAAAATCTACGTTGTATTTAATTATTTTATAACAGTATCTTACTACTTGTTTAAGTTATGTCCATATATGATACACTTTTTATATTTGGTAGGGATTAGGAAATAAGCATTTTAGAGGTTATCTACCGGTATTTACTTGGAAGGAGCATGGGAAACCAATTAGGAAAGACTACTCTCAGGAGACCTTACCAGGATTCAAAGTACGATTTCAATTTTGAAGGGCTAGTCCAACACAAGATTGACGCCTTAGACAATTTGATAATTTTATCTGTGTTTTACATAGTTAATTAATTATATATTAGGCTTCACCATAGTTTAAACCCAGGAGAGGCTTAAATCTAAATTTTAGGTCACCAAGGGACATGGTGGATTAGTCATTATAAACCAAGCTTGTTTATTTTTCTAATCAGAGATCGTATCCTAGTTAAACTATATCTGCTTGGTTCCGCTAAGTATTAATTAAAAATAATATAGACGGTTTTGTGAGTTTTTAATGTAGGTGGTGACGTAACAATATAACGAATCGTATTCATGCAAAATATTACTCAGACCAAATATTCTTTCTTTTCCAATTAAAAGGGTTTTTGTAGCTTAGTCCAGATACATTTCCAACGGTTTGTGATTTTTGTGAAAATCTACATATATGGATAATTTTTTACTTTTTTATAAATCTTAATTAACTTTTTTACCAACATGGGAAACGTGTATTGTGTATCATGTAAATACATTCATCAGCTATTCGTCAATTTTTTTTAAGTATTTGCTAGTAGAAAGTTAATGTTTAATAATAATTGTTTTATTCTGAAATACAGGCTTCCTCCTTGAACATTTTTGAAATTTGAGATTTCTTGTCAAATTATCGGTATGTAAGACTATATTTTTTTTTATAAATACACGGGGAAATTTGGTTTTGAAAAACTTTGGGATTCAGTGTACTATCAAAACGGTCCTAATCAAGTTTTAAATAAATAATTAGTATTTAACATAACGTACAACTACAGTACCCAAATGGCTTCTTTGGTGCTGACTGACAACTTTGAAACGTTACCAGACCAAATTATGTATCTCCACGCCGAACCAAATGATCTGCAAAAACATTTGTTTAGCAGCTGTCACATCTGACAGTCATAACTTAGGTATATACCTAAATGCTGACTGTCAGAAGTCAGCTGTGAGCTGTCAGTCAGGACCAAAGAAGCCACGGGGCTACTGTACTCAGCCAGACTACATACTGATAAAGTAGTTGTTAGAGATAAGAAATATTGTATATAAAATAAGATCACCCTAATATGCGTAGAAGGAGAGTAGGATCCATGTGAAAAAGAAAACTCTCTACACTCTAATAGGATTCAAATATAGTTCTTTGCGTATAACCCGAACGGGTAGTAAGACGTGTTGCTAATAATAATAATACAGTTCTTGCCATCATAGATAATATAGTCAATGGTGTAATCACACTTTTGACACAAACCAAGCGTAGAACAGAAACTTGGTCAATTGGCAAGATCTAAACTAATAACAAGGTTTCCGTCTAATCGGCACAAGTTGTTATGCTAAATTTCAGCACATCTATACTAATATTATAAAGAGGAAAGACTAGATTTTTTTTGTTTGTAATGTATAAACTCAAAAACTACTGGACCGATTAAAAAAATTATTTCACCAATATAAAGCTACATTATCAGCGAGTAACATAAGCTATATTTTATTTTGAAAATTTAATATATTCCTTATCAAAATGTCGGTAGTCACTCATATTTTTATGGTAGAGTCTATGATGATTCTTCAACATGTGTGTTGAAAATAATAATGTGGGGGGGAGGGGGAGGGTCTAGTATATTATACAAGTGCTTCGTTCGTTCTGCCAGAGATCACCAGCACAAGAGAATCAAATATCAAATCCAACCATCTCAAACCAGTGCGCATGCGCCGTGGAGCCAGAATCGAACAGATATCCTCGATGGCCGTTGTGAGGATATTTGAAATCACACGTTAATAGAAAGCGTGGGTATCGATATATTGGATTGTGCCACGAGACAACGTTATGATTTGAAAACATCCATCGTGATAATAATCTAATTTATAATGTGTGTATCTTATAGGGAAATAAAAAGGTTGACAGTCAGCCGTTATATATTTTTGTTTCAATGCATCGTGGGTTCACATACAGCTTGCGAATTTCTGCACCACTCTAGTAGATTCTGATCTACCTTCAGAACACGTGTAAATCAAGCTTCAGACTATTTTAACATAAAAGCGTGTGTTTTTTTTAAAAATAAATACGTGATAAGTAATTAGTCCGTATGTATGCCTACATAATTCACATAATAAATTTTATTTATAGATTAACATATCTAAAGAACTTGGCTACAGCAACAAATTTGGAGCATTAGGAAATGACTACTAAATGATAAATGACACTCAACTTCCAGTGGCGCGACTTGGATTGTGGCCAAAGTAAGCACAGCTTGTCAAAAGGGGGATAGCTTGTTCCTAGATCTTGAAGGTCTCATCGGGTTAACAATACTAAGAAATAACTAGTGTAACTTTCCTCATATACATTTCCAGAAGCAGGGGTGGACAAAATGTGGTATCTGCACAAGTGGCCAACCATCTGTTTAGTGTCAAAATATCATATGTTTTTATAAATTATGTAAATAAATGTTTGATTGAATAATTATGTTATTAGAATCACGGTAGGGCCCTCATCGAAAAATGTTTGATTGAATTATGTTATTAGAATCCTTGTGTGACCCTCATAGAAAAATGTTTGATTTAATTATGTTATTATAATCCCTGTGTGACCCTCATAGAAAAATATTTGATTGAATTATGTTATTAGAATCCCTGTGTGACCCTCATAGAAAAATGTATGATTGAATTATGTTATTAGAATCCCTGTGTGACCCTCATAGAAAAATGTTTGATTTAATTATGTTATTATAATCCCTGTGTGACCCTCATAGAAAAATATTTGATTGAATAATGTTATTAGAATCCCTGTGTGACCCCTATAGAAAAATGTTTGATTGAATTATGTTATTAGAATCACCGTAGGACCCCTATATAAAAATATTTGATTGATTTATGTTATTAGAATAACTGTAGGACATCAATAACTCAAAAATATATATTTAGAGAGCCTCCATATGTTAAGAATAATTGCGTTCATTTGCAAAAAAAAAAGGCATTTCTAAAAATGAATATAACTTCGCTCAAAAGTTTTTTTGAGATGTCCAGGCGAATTATTTTACCTATGACGCTTGAATCTAATGAAGGTCATCCTCTATAAGTCAAAAGTTACCTCTATAACTCAACGTATCAATACATTGAGCTTAATAGAAATGTATATCAGCCATTTCACAATCTGGACCCCCCCTTAGTAATCCTGCCTTGAGCTATTGTTTGTCAGACAAGAGGAAGATTAATTCAATTCCACATTAATAGTATCTTATGAAATTGTTTATGTGACTGTAATTTACGTCTAGTTTCAAGTATAGTAGTAGTGCGTACATCTGTATGTATTAGTAATACGATAATGCACACTAAATGTGCTCCAAACGAAAACTCTATTTATTTAGTTATGGTGAAAACCTGAAAGTTATTGAAGCAGTTAAGTATGGTTTGAGAATAAAGTAAGAAATTGCTAATTATTATTATTAGCACCACGTCTTACTACCCGTTCGGGTTATACGCACTTACTCTAATGTGTAATGGTAGGGTGATTGTGAGATGAAATGGAGGACCTACAGTTTAAAGTGGAATCCGAACCACGGTGGATGCCTGGCATTCCCCACATTCACAAGATGTCTTGTCAGAGGTGAAGGAGGGGTTTGGTAATCAGATAAATCTGTGCTGGGAGCGAGGATTGAACCCCAGCCGCCAGCATAGAAGTCTGACACCTTACCCCTAGACCGCCAGGTCACCCAACAAATTGCTAATGAATTTGGAATCACCAATAGTACACTCTTAATAATCATGAAAAATGAAGGTGGCGTTATTAAAAATATCTCCGCAGATAATTTAAAATATAAGAAAAAGAAAGCTTTTGAATTTTCCGACCTCTCATATGTGTTTATTGATAGGTTTAAACAGCACAGGGACATCGATAAGCTGCACTATAGTATAAATTGTAACCTTCTTACAATATAAATTCGGAAAAGTTGTATAACTCACCAAGCCAGCCCCAGTTGACTCATTCCTGCACGACTACAATCCAACATACACACGGCAGAACTGTCAACGTTGAACTAGTTCGAGGTCCGTGGTTCGCTGCCAGCCGTGTTGGTTGAACCGCTCCCCAAAACAAATGAGCAGCGTCGCGCGTGAACTCACGACACGTCGGCGGGCGTATTCAGAAATTCTAAGAACTGTGATTGTGCATAGACTTAAGTGCGTGTGAACGAGTAGAGACTGTTCTGGAACCCTTACCCTTTTCCTCTTCGTTTATCTCCGCGCCCCGAGAACACATGATTTCCTTAGGATATATAACAGTTGGATTCCAGAATATCATCACGCATTACACTCTGTTCTTTCGAGGTGAGAGGCCTGACAATTAAGTATGCTCGACATGTTTCTCAAAATTCTCTTTTGCGCCAAATCTTTACTATTCTAAACTTACTGTCCAGGACTTACATATATGTTTGATTATTATTATTTCTTTTACAGTTTTCTGGCTTTAAGGCTATGGGATATTTGGATACCATGGTCGTTCATCCCGTAACTATGCTCGTTCCTTGGGTGTTTTGGGAAGAACTTTTGACCTGATTGTCTTTATCTTAAATTTATTATATCCGCTTCACGGAAATTTTCATGGCCTGCTTTAGCTAGTAGAGGGACAGTATCTAAATGTCCAGTATTATTTTCTGTTGTCGTGATTTATTTGATGTCAATAAGGTTTGGGGTAGTTTATTATTGTTGGTCAATTTACGTTTAGATGTTAGCTAAATGTGGGGCCACGAACCAGCATGGATAATATTTCTAATGTGGACATTTTGTTTGTTATTAAATTTGATATAGTTTAATATCGTTGTATCACTTATATTTGTATGTTAGTTAAAGAAGGGTCCACGTGCCACCAAGTAAATATTTCTCTGGTAGACATTCTAATTGTTATTAGATATATTAACTATTTATTATTGTTAGGTATTTAGAGCTTTATATATAAATAATGAAAGGTTTCATACCGATGTTTAGATTTGTTAGGGTTTGTCAGATGACAACAAATGGTGATACTATTCACACATTAGATTTAATGCTAGAGCACAAGCCTGTTCTTGGCTATTTACCTTTGATTGNAATAATAATTATTATTATTATTAGCACCGCGTCTTACTACCCGTTCGGGTTATACGCACTTACGCTAATGTGTAATGGTAGGGTGATTGTGAGATGAAATGGAGGACCTACAGTTTAACGTGGAATCCGAACCACGGTGGAGGCCTGGCATTCCCCACATTCCCAAGATGTCTTGTCAGAGGTGAAGGAAGGGTTTGGTAATCAGATAAATCTGTGCCGGGACCGAGGATTGAACCCCAGCCGCCAGCACAGAAGTCTGACACCTTACCCCTAGACCGCCAGGTCACCTCCTTAAGGCTTGTTTACTTGATCAGCGCCTAACGCTTGTATGTTCCACTTCCTTATTGAAGTGTCTATTGATTGTTTTGAATAAAATGTATAGCTCTATTGTCCCTACCTCTGTTTGTTATTTCTGTGGGATGATTAAAGAGGTCGGTTACAAAATTTGAAAGCTAAGTCTGCTACTTTGCATGTATAACAAAGGGCCTATTTCTTCTCAATTATTCGATTTATATTTAAGTCTGTAATATATTATCTCTGTGCAAAAACATGAAATTGCAGCAATACAGAAACATTCTAAAAATTCCCTTTTTGTGTGTATTTACAATCAGTACAAATATTAAACAGTTTAGACAAACAAATCGTGACGTATCTAAGTACTAGTCAGTACTCAGCACTTTCAAGCAGCATACTGAGATAAAAATAATAAAGTTGCGGTACAAGAGGAAGTGTGTCAGCATTTACCTAGAGGGATTTATGGGTAGCAATTTAGGAAATAACGCCCCTAACTATACCAAGCTGTACTCTAGCTCAGACATCCTTGTTGACAGAAAGTCATATACTTCATTGGCAGCATGGTCTAAGGCTCTAGTTTCACAACAGACGAGACTGACGAATACGGGGAAACAGAGTTTCAGATCTCAGTAGATTGTAGTGGGGGTAATTTTTCAAAAATTGCTTTCCCCTATTACTCCACACAAATGCGGGTTCAATTCCCATTATTAAAACTTTACTTATCCCTAAAACAATTGGCGTGGTTAGTAAATAAACTTAGATGACCTTGCGGTTTAGGGGTAAGATGTCAATACTTCTGATGCTGGGGGTCCAGGGTTCAATCCTATGTCCCCGAACATATTTATCTGACTACCAAACACTTCCTTCGCCTCTGACAAGACGTGTATCAATCACATCTTGTGAATGTGGGGAATGCTAGGCCTCCACCGTGGTTCGGATCCCACGTTAAACTGTAGGTCCTCCATTTCAACTCACAATCATCCTACCCTTTCGTAAATGCGTATAACCCGAATGGGTAGTAAGACGCGTTTCTAAAAAAAACAACGGCAAATTTTATTGTATGAGCTTGTCGCTCAGACCGTGCTTCTACCAATACTATTATTATAATTATTATTAGCACTGCGTCTTACTACCCGTTCACGTTATACGCACATACGCTAATGTGTAATGGTAGGGTGATAGCGAGATGAAATGTAGGACCTACAGTTTAACGTGGAATCCGAACCACGGTGGAGGCCTGGCATTCCTCACATTTACAATTTTTTTATTAATACACGTCTTGTTAGACGTTAAGGCAGGGTTCGGTAATCAGACAAATCTGTTCCGGTATTGAGTATTGAACCCCAGACCCCCAGCACAGAAGTCTGAAACCTTACCCTTAGACTACCAGGTCACCTTCTACCAATACTGGTGGATTGTTTGTTATTATTTGGAATATTCAATTGTTACTTTCTGAGATGGCTTACACCTGCATCTATGTCTTCCCAATGGTCTAGTTCCATCGGGTTTACCAGTAAGTACCCTGAACACGCTTCAAAAGTCTTGGAGGAACATAATAAAACGTAGCTTACGTCAATTCTGAGGAAGTTTCTTGAAAACGTTGCAGCAGAAAATAGTCAAAGGTGTTTGATTGTATTTTTTGTTTTCAAGTTTTTTCTCAATACCAATTTGACAGGCACGAAGGTTTTCTAACCCTTATCAGACAGTCGTTCCACTGCGGGCCAAGGTCATTTTTCTTGGTGTGGGTTGTATTAACAAGGATTAAAAAAAATTCACCTACGAATTAGTCCTTGTACCAAAACTTATATGTTTGTATTTTTTTAGATGCAATCATAATACTACCCGTCTAGGCTATCAGCATATTACCATTATTATTATTATTATTATTATTATTATTAGCACCACTTATTATTACCCATTCGGGTTATACGCACTCACGCTAATGTGTAATGGTAGGGTGATTGTGAGATAAAATGAAGAACCTACAGTTTAAAGTGGAATCCGAACCGCGGTAGAGGCCTGGTATTCCTCAGATTCACAAGATGTCTTGTCAGAGGTGAAGGAAGGGTTTAGTAATCAGATAAATCTATGCTGGGACCGGGTATTGAACCCCGGCCGCCAGCATATAAGTCTGACACCTTACCCCTAGACCGCCAGGCCACCCTCATATTACCTCTAAAAGTGTAAGGATGAGAAAGTTAGAAGTTAGTGGTAATGCACCAACATTTGGGTAGTAGTAACCTCATGTACTCAACCTACTTTCAAGTAAGTTTTGATTCAATCTCTTGTCGGATGGGCCTGCTGAAGAGGGGGAGATGGAATTGTAATGCTGGTAATTTCTGTTGGGGGTATTTTTTCCTTAAATTTACCCATTTTTATTTAACGAGAATTCATCTCGGTGAAAGGGAAAACACTCGTTTTATTAATAATATATTGTTCGGCCAGGCCAGGAATTTAACATGAGAGCCCTAGCTCAGACAGACACACTACCTACTAAGCTAATGTTTAGGACCATATTATAATTTTAATTTTATTTATTCGAGAAATCTAACATGATTTTTTTCTGAACCTATTAATTACTTTAGCATACGAAAATTTCTAAGGGTGATAACGTAGGATCATACTAATTTGACTGGGAAAGGTATTTCCATACATCCTATAGAGTTCTTTTACAGGTCACAACCGACATGGGACTGACGGATTTACTTCCCTTTCGAAGGAAGTTGTGCTACGGATTTTTATCGCTCAAGAATGATCTATCCAATCAAGCAGGACATTAACCCTCAAAGATCAGATCCTGAAGCAAGCACTTTACCCGGAGCCCCCTTTGTTGACCATATTTTAACTAGTAGGTTATTTAAATGGTAGACCACAATCATGATATTCTTAAAATAAATATGATTATTTTAATCATTAGCTATTTCACACTTTCAAACGAGGGTTTATCTTTGAGTTTCCTTAAGGATGCTGTGAGGGCCGTATTTTCAGTGATCCTGGGTCGGACTTGAACCGTGGGCCACAAGTTAAACCACACTGACCTAGACGTTGGGCCGTATATTTATTTAGTCGAGATTCGTAAGTCTGCCAGTATACCATACCACAAGAACTGGTCGGTGACCTGGCGGTCTAGGGGTAAGGTGTCAGACTTCTATGCTGGCGGCCGGGGTTCAATCCTCGGTCCCGGCACAGATTTATCTGATTATCAAACCTTTCCTTCACCTCTGACAAGACATCGTGTGAATGTGAGGAATGCCAGGCCTCCACCGTGGTTCGGATTCCACGTTAAACTGTAGGTCCTATATTCCATCTCACAATCTCCCTACCATTACACATTAGCGTAAGTGCGTATAACCAAAACGGGTAGTTAGACGCGGTGATAATATTAATGATAATAATAATAATACAAGAACTGCTTGTTGTTCGTATTCTGGGAGATTGGGTGACTCACAATAATATACTAATTATGATCTAAATTACTAATAATCTTCTTATGAAATTGATAATTTTGAAAAATATATTGTTTAACAGCACAAACTTGTATAAATATATTAAATGACGATTTAGGTATAATTCTGTGTCAAACAAGACTTGCTTGGTAATATTAATAAAGTACGACATGTCGACACTGATCGCACTGAAACATTATGAATTTTTGTAAATTATACAAGTTTCTGATTATAAAAATCTAGCAACACTGCCCATTTTTAATAGTTATAAACACAACTGAGAATTGTATAAGCTGTCTCCTCGCTCCCGGCACAGATTTATCTGATTACCATACCCTTCCTTCACCTCTGACAAGACATGTATTAATAACAACTTGTAAAAGTGCGGAATGACAGGCCTCCCACCGTGGTTCGGATTCCATGTTAAGCTTTAGGTCCTCCATTTCATCTCACAATCACCCTACCATTACACATTAGTGTAAGTGTGTATAACCCTAATGGTATTAATACGCAGTGATAATAATAATAATAATAATAATAATAATAATAATAATAATAATAATAATAATACAAGCTGCTAGATTTAATTTAACCTTTTTCTAAAACACTACGTCTTATTATATATTCGGGATATTCACATATGTGCTAGTTACGCTAATGATCTAGGTATTATTAAGGTTGAGTTTTTTTTAGAGAAAGTGCACCCACATTCATTTGAGTAGAGTTAAAGTGAAAAAATATTTAGAGAAAAAACTAACTTTTGTAAACCCAACCGGTATTTGTCGTCCATCGCCCAGTCATTGGCAGTCTAATGTATTGCAAGAGTGACTCCTTGGATGGACGTATTCAGACGTCAAGAGAGTCACGTTTTCTGAAGGAATGAATTTTTGTATGGATAATATCAATACCAATTATATAATTCTAAAGATCTAGCTAAATGTTACAAATGCTGACAGCAAAAAAAGTTTAAAAGTTCTAATACCTATAAGGCCTCTTCAGTTAAAATCGGACTGTACCAATGCACCGAACTGTACACAGGTCATTAACAGAAGCCATAAACATAAAACAAACTCACCTCTCGTAAACCATTTAATGGTCGAGTCAGATAAATCTCATTTACGCTGTGCAACAGTAAAGAGGGCAACTAACTAACTAACTAACTAACTCTCTAACTGACTAACTACCTTTAAGCGTTTCATGTTAGCAGCTTCATTTTTTTTTAATTTCACGTTTAAATAGTATTTTTTGAAGAGTGTGGGAGGGAAGGGTTATTTCATAAGCACCTTGTCTTACTACCCATCTGGGATGTCCCCTTGTTCATGTTAAAGTTGTAAAAAGGCATAAATAAGATAAAATTTACCCAAACTTGCACCAAGGAAGAGTTGAAAGATATTTAATCAAAATTCACCTCTCGGTACCTCCGATTATGAATTCAACCATAAATTCTCCAGTCATTGGTTAGGAAGGACTAGCAAGGTCGACGACGGTCTAAACTACCTGTTTATTGTTGAAGGTGACCTAAGAGCTTTTCAGCCAAGAGTTTCTGAATTTCTGCTCAGAATCGTTGTAAACTCTATTTAAAAATAGGTGGTTCTTGATAACTTCCCTTGTAAAATCTTGAATTGTTGAACTACTCCAAAATAGGCATTATCAGTACATAGCCCATGGGACACTTGTAGACCCAAATACGATCTGTTTGGCCCAACATCTCAAATTTAAATACTAAAAAATCGTAGAAATATCAACAAATTAAGCTCTTGTGGATGACATAAATGCTCGCTAACTTTTATGTAATTGCCAGAATCGTAAGTATATTGCTAATTGGGTGATTTATGGGTATGGGTGTTTATGTATGTGTGTGTGTGTGTGTGTGTGTGTGTGTGTGTGTGTGGTCTTAGGCCAAAGCACTAGGTATATTTCTTAGTTCATTCATTTTAATAGAACCACATCTCACTACCTGTTACGAGTTAAACGCTTGTGTAGTAAATACTTTAATGGCTTATATAGATTTAATAGGTTATATTTATAGAAAGTGTACCCAAATTTTCTTGGAAGAAGATTGGAAAATCATATTTTAAAAACCTCACTCAGCAGGCGTATTCGACTAAAGGCTGGACCAGACTCGTCTACAAGAAAGTGAGCATTTTTTAATTATAATTTTTCTAGAACAACAGATTTATATTCACATTTGGAGCCATTGGGGACCTGGTGGTCTAGAGGTAAGGTGTCGAACTTCTGTGCCGGGTGTCCGGGGTTCAATAATGGTCCAGGCACCAATTTATCTGATTGCAAAATCCTATCCTCACCTCTGAAAAGACGTGTATTAATCACATCTTGTGAATGTGGGGAATGCCAGGCCTCCAACGTGGTTCGAATCCCACGTTAAACTTGTAGGTCCTCCATTTCATCTCACAATCACCCTACCATTACACATTAGCGTGAGTGCGTATAACCCGAACGTGTAGTAAGACAATGTGTAATAATAATAATAATAATAATAATAATAATAATAATAATAAGCTCCAATTTTCAAGGGACAGGTCTTTTGAAAATCACAAATTCAGATATTTTTTTTGCGGTCAATATCAGTTACATTTTAATACATTAGTTTATGTGAGTAATAATATTTAAAAATAAGAAACTGTACATTTTAATTTGATATTTGAATAGGTAAAACTATATTTAGTAAACATTATAGATGTGATTTATGGTAATATTCATAATAGAAATTGACTGTTTTAAAAATATTCTGTATAGAATGAATATGATTAAATATAAAATATTTCAGTGCAGTCAATATTGATAGCAGTTTACTTTACTATTACCATAAGCTTTGAACCCTACCTGTGCCAAAAACATAATTTAATATATTTCCCCAGGTTAGACCATTGTACTCTTCACAGGCAAATAGAATGTGCATTGTCTCCATATTTTAGATTAAGACGTTTTAATATCAGATTTCAATAAACATTTAATTTTTAGTCCATTTAACTTTTTCAAGTGAATAATTTTTTTTTATATCAGAGTCAACAGGTGCTTAAATCATTTCGGGGGCATATTTTTACTTTCATAGACAAACTGTCAGATTAGACTTAGAATTTATTTAAAGAAGGTTGATCCATTAAATTCCCTACGACTTTTTGTTATTTCTTTAAAAAATAGAGTTGCAAAGTAATATGAGTAAAGATTTTTTTTAAAATTGTAAAGATATTCACTTGGATGGTTAGCTATGACACAATTAAGTAGTTTTCTACTGTGCCTTCAGTAAGTGTGCCACATATCCATATCTCTAGGTAGGTATCCTGTGCACCTAATTACACCTTAACCATATCTTGAGCTAGTTATATTCAGTCCACCTCATTAGATCCTAACCATATCTTGAGCTAGTTTTAACCAGTCCACCTCATAACACCCTAAACATATCTTGAGATAGTTCTATCCAGTCCATCTCATTACAACAAAACAATATCTTGAGCTAGTTCTATCCAGTCCATATCATTACACCCTAATCATATCTTGAGCTAGTTGTATCCAGTCCACCTCAATACACCCTATCGCTTTCTCGAGATGGTTTTACCAAGTACACCTAATTACACCCTATCCCTATCTTGAGCTAGTATATCGAGTACACTTCATTAAACCTTATCGCATCCTATATCTTACCTCATACTCCATTAGCAAGTAATGTATGTATTCAACCCAAACTTTTAGTGAAAATATTCATAAAATAAAAACTTACTAGGACGTAACAATAAAAGTTATTTTTCTTGGAGTCTAAATATCACGACAGTTTAGTATATTATATCAATTTATATTATAATATTGGATTTTTATTTAACTGTTATTTTCCTATCTTGCTTTATAATAAATATTTTGGTAATAAACATGCAATTTACTACTTTAAAAGTTTTTTAGCTAACACTAACGCTATCACCATTTACAAAATGATTAAGAGATATATACGTTTTTTTTTTGACATTTATAATTCTTTCTAAAATCTAATATTTTATTACGTGCAGTGTAATGTGGAAAACTCTAAACTGAAGGGACCAGGATAGTTTGAACTTGAAGGGACCAGGAAAGAATTTAAATTAACCAAAAATTCAAACTTAGTACGTTTCTTAAAAGGAATTTGAAAGAAAAACAGTTGAGTTTGAAAAAAAATCTAAAAACTTTATCTAAATTATTTGGAAAGGATTTTTCAAAATTTCTTTAAAAAGTCAGAGATTTTAATCTGTTTACCTGATCTAAGTCTCTTAGTCATAAGGTATGATTATAATTTATTTATTGACTGGAAAATTGTATCACTTACATTATTGTTACTTTAAAAAAACGCCTGAATTATTAGGTATAGTCCAGTGTGTTAGGGAGAATTCCAAAACCTTTTGCAACTACTTATTTCTTTTTAAGTCCCTTTTCCACTTCTTTTATCAGCACTCTTTTATCGACCAAGTTTAATGATTTATAGGACTGTGGCTTGGAGAGTAAAATCACAATAAACACACACACACCACAAACACTACTGTAAAGTATGTACTAAACAAAATTAAAACAAAACAAAAACTAAACAACAAAATAAAATAAACTCGCACGTCACAAGAATATCGCTACGACCGATTCACTAAAAACATCTTACGTAACCGCTCTGGAGATTTGACCTTGACCAACGGAGTACAATATTGTACGTGTAAACAAATCCGTTTGGATGAGTGGTGGAGGTGGAGGGGTGTGAAGAAGGGTACTGGCCACATTCCAACATCGCTTTCCCTGTTTCCAAAAATAGAACAACATGGCACCTTAACTAGTAGTGAGAAAACAATACTGCGAAATACTTTACAACTTAAGAAAATCTCAAATTAATCAAAAGAAATTTTGAATTAGCCACGATTTTTTAACATTGTTTTAATAAAAAGTTCATGGTACTGGGAGAAAAATTGTTATTAAAGATGATTTTGAACTAAGGAAGTTCAAATTAGACAGTTTCTCCTGTATACACCACGTAATGAATATTAAAAGCAGTAACTTTTTACAGGTATATATATTTATGAAATCAGTTTAATATGTTATAAATGAAATGTTATACAAAATAAATTTCATTTAGTTAAAAAATTCATCTTAAATAAATATTTTCTTTTTTTATTTATTTGAGATATTTAACGTTCACTTTCTGAACCAAATGATTATACTCGTAATAGCATATAAGAATATCTATGAAAAAGTTACAAAGGGAATACAACTATTTTCGTCTTGAAAGTGGTCTTCTCATACTTTCCAGGGATAGTTTACATTCCACAATCAACAAAAGACCAACGGATTCACTTTCTCTTCGATGGAAATTGTGCCACGGATTTTTATCACTCAAGAAAAAATCCATTGACCAAAGCTGAATTTGAATCCGCGAAAATTGTGTCCAAAGGCGAGAACTTTACCCCAAGAACATATCTCAACCAAAAGCTAATTAAAGTTCAAATTATTTTGAGAAGGGTAAGATTTTATTGACATAAATAAAGGTAGCACGTGCTCAATCATTATCAAACAACATCTCTACTAAAATATTATATAACCCTTTTATATATGTGTTTATACCGCGCTATATTACTAATTATTTCCAATTAAATTTATCAGTACGGTTCTTTTTACCACCATAGCTTACGGCCATTATAGACAATACAAACATGTATTATGATAGTGGACAAAAGGATAAGGAAGATATAATATAAAGGAACTGTATCCGCATTCTTTAAAATGTGGCGTTGAATAATACTTGAAAAGATCATGTGGAGAGACAGGATTACAAATGTTGTTATAAAAAAGAATAGGTGGAATGAGAACCATTAAGAATGTGATTCTTTGGTACACATCAAGATGGATCCGATACATCCTTAAGAGCAATTGTCTTCTGAATTATGTTTGCGTAAGAAACGGTTGAGACAAAGAGGAGATTATGAAGAAGGAGGATTCAAATATTGGATGACTTGAAGGAAATAAGTAAATTCTGGGTTCTAGAGGAGGAAGCAGAGAACAGGGGTCATTATTGGTCTAAGATCATTGTCAAAAAGAATGAACCTGTAGTAAGAGAGAACACCTTATAATAATCTGCATTTTCTTAGAGGAAGAGTAGGAAACCATTAATAGAAAACAATTTCAGTGTAACATGATGGAAAATGAATTCCTACCTTCCACTAATTGAAAGCCAGTATATATCAGCATTCCTAATCAAATAGTCATCATGACTTACAAGCTACCTAGAATGGACTTAATATCAGTGATTGGAACGTGTTCTCATAATTGCGAAAACGAGGCGCGAATTTCACCAGTGATAAAAATAATATCCAGGACCTTTAGTTTACTAAAAATACTCGATATTAATATTGAGTGAAAGTGTTTATGGATTTCAGATTGTCTGAATTTCCTACTTTTGTAATCCATTTCTATAATACATATTTTGTCAAAAAAAAAACTACAAGAAATCAGACCGCAAACAAGCCATACTTAACCAGAGGAAAGTGTCACTAAAAATAAATAAAAAAAGAAGAAGAATAAAGAACATAAAAGGAGAGAAAGAAAATCAAAAGATAACACATCCCATTTCATGCCTCGTGAATTTTAGTAAATTGTCTTCATCTTAATGACTCAAGGAACTTGGTTGATCGTGTAGAAAGGTCGTTAAAGAATAGAGTAGACCACATTTAGGACATATCTTTTAGAGATCCAAATCTTTATTCACACTAACTTTGAAGTTATGAAGTAGAAAAAAAATATCAGTCTCCGCTATTTTTATTAGAAAAATAAAAGCTACATGTGATCGCTCATTTATGATAAAATTTGCTTTTCGTCCAAAGCTTACAAGAGTTAAGGTGTGATGATAATGGACATAAATTAAGTTCAATATATATGCCATTTTTTTTAGAAACCATTTTATATAGGCACAATAAATAGAATATGGTTTCAGCATCTGCTTTTATTTTGATTTTTCCTAACAGTATTATCAATAGTTATTAAATATTTTGTATGATAGAATTTGATAATAAAATGTTATTTTAATTTAAAAAACCAAACTTTGAACTAATTTAATTTTTTCATGACAGATATTCACCAAATGTTTACTTTATTATGTGTAGAAAATTAACTTGGATTATTATAAACTTGAGAGTGAATATAATGAGAAATAGCAAAGAAATTTGATCCAATAAAAGCGATAAGACTTAACGATAAAGAATTGCTTATTCTTTTAAGGATAAGGTTGTTGACCCTGAAAAGGGCAAATATACAGCCCACAGAGACATCTAGCTTGAGACGCATATTGACAAGCCTTAATGCTACCAGAAGGAGAGCACAAGAGCAATTAAAAAAAATTTACCAACCAAATGTCCACACCGTGTTTTTGGTGGAATTTACTGACAGAGTGTCGCATTTGGCGAAGGTTTTAAAACATTAAGAGAAAGGTTAATATAAGTGAGAGGAGGGTAACGTAAAAGTGGTGAGCAGAATAAGGCCTTCTAGAGTTATTCGCTTTGCTCGTTGGGGGCTCGGACCCCAATCCACCTGTGAGATTTATTTGCAAGTTGATGTAAACTAATGTAATTCCAGAGGCGTTTTTTGATCGGGATTACCGTTTAGACACAATATACCTTCAAGTAAAGGTCCGCACCGTCTTTAAAGTTCCTCAGCCATTTTGAATATTTTTGGGGCGTTGAAAATTAAAGTTTTTAATTTTTTGAAATTTTTCTGTCGATTACAGACTATAAGCTATAAATTTGCGAAATTTCAAATTTCTAGCTCATCTGGAAGTGGGTAAGCATTAATTTCAGTGAGTGAATCAGCCATGATTCTTTATAGTAATTTATATATATAAATAATGTGCGGATACACTTCTCTATAACGAACTGGTTGAGAGCCTCTCTCTTACTACTTGTTTACAGATATCGCTTATCCGAGCAGGGGTTTGGGACGTCGGTGTCACCCCCCAGGGTCAATGACGTAGGTTTTTTCTAACCTAAGGAATTGGATTCACTTATTATTGGGAGCTACCCAATGGCACCATCATGTTTGTAAAGAAAGTGAGTGGTTGGGGATGTCTGGGTTGGTTTTCGTGCTGCCTACTAACCAGGAGTATACAGAGCCAACTTTGAAGTCTTTTAGCACCCCTATTTGGAGTCACTAACCACTTGTACATTAATTAGAAATACTTGTCTTGTCACCCCATACAACGGATATATCTTCTACCTACATATATCTTATTGTATTAATTTGATAGAGCTATAACTATTTTAGCCTTTTTTACACTACTACTCATCAGGATAGTTAATCTAGCTTACTTCATTAAGAAACTCCATGGATTCCGAAGGTATAGTCTGCACGTTAAATGATAATGAAAATAAAAAACGATCACGTGGTATAACTAATCAGTGGTTTTCAACTATAAGTAAGCACCATATTTATGAAGGGTGATTTCCTGAAAATGGTTATCTTGGATTTAAACATTTATAAACAATCGTGTTCTTTAAAACAATCGTAAGGTTTAGATTATCCATGTATTCATAGGTATTTTTATAATGTATGTATAAAAAACTGTTTTGTATTCCTACAAATGTTTTCTCTCTTTCTTTATATTCCTAAGCTACAAATATTTTTTTCTATGTGGCATGTAACATTTGTAAAATATATTATCTACCGAGATAAAAGGGCTGGGTTGGTTTTTGTAGACAGACATGTAAAATATATAAATAAATATATTTGAAGAGTACTTGTTTTCATAAAAAAAATTATAATCCCTCACTAAACTAAGCATAATCCTTGTTTTAACTAATCTAGTAGTTTATTTATTAAATAAAAAGTATCTGAATGTGTGAGAAAAAATCTTTTAATTTATGGAATTTTATCTGTATTTGTAAAGAATTAACTATAGTTATGTATGAGATTTGTGCTAGCGGTTGAGGGTTTATCAACCTTCACAGATTGTAAGACACTCCCTGAATTTAATGTATTCCATATTACACGTATTAATAAAAATATCAATGGGACATACCATAGATATATAGCACAAAGATTACTCCAGAATTGGGAGCAGATGGATACTTTAGAGGAATTTTATTAAGACAGATTGAAAGGGATTTTAGAAATTCCCATATAATTCTAGAGCCAGAGAGAGAAAGAGTTAACAAAATAGCAGTCTTAAGCATAATTCACTTGATTAAACAGAAAATTTTGATCATATGAATATTTTTTCTTATTTTAAATAAAGTAAAATTTTTAAATTTATTTCATGTCTAAGGTTTTATAATCAAACTAGAGGGAGCTATATTACTATGCAACACCTGGCACTAACTGAAATATAAACTTAAATCATGCGCCATCCAGATGGTGAGATGGGCTATTAAATGGAACAACCAGCCCTTAGAGGGAATTCCGTAACCTAATTATAGGGATTATTGGTCACAAAGGAAACCGGATCATTCTCATTAACAATCAGGGACAAGTTTCTTAACCAGCTATTACTTCTGTTTCAAGTATACACCAAAGCCCTTTATTACTATTTCTATTTATTATTATTATATTTATATTTATAGTAACTCTAAAACCATTTTGTGGAATAAGAGTGGAAAACTATTTTAGAATAATCACTTCCAATACACCCAACCGAGATTCGAACCTTGATCTACTCGTCATCAGCAGTCTAGTCTATTGCTAGAGTTGCGCGTTACTTTTCACGTGGTCACCGAAGTGGGTTAATGGACACTTATTGTGTCGTGGGAGAATAATACCTCACCTACGATCAAGATGAGTGCCCAAAGGGGTACCGACAACACTTTGGTTAATCGAGTACGCCTACGTAGCGGAAGCCTACCTGCATGCAAACAAGAATATGGATATAGCTAACATAGAACAATTGGGTCTAGAACCACCACCTCTTTAGGGAACCACACATCTCAAACCATTGGCAGACTTACAATCACACTATCCACCTGCTAGTAATGAGCCAATCTAACGTAACGCCTCAGATCAATTTATGAAGGAATTAGAAACCTAATATCATAATCGATAAAACATTAGCCATCCATAGGATTGAACCAACACCCAGACTCAAAGGATCCTATATCAAAGTGGGAGTACCTTAGAGAGCTGTGTCAACGCTCCTTTAACATGCACCTTAACAGTAAACATAAGGACAACACAGGTGCACACATGCTCCGTGAGCAACAAAGTGGTCCACCTTTGTATGTGTGTACTAGTCACCGAATGTTAATACAAGAAGTTGATAGACCAGTGAGTATAACTGATGGCTTTTGATTAGTAATGACTAACCCCACTCGTATCGCTAGTGTTCTCCAACTTTAGTAAATACTTCTCTGACAGCCGCTAGGGTTTAGTTTTTATCTTCCCTTAGACTATATCGTGACTACAACCTTTCTCATTTACATTATTGTAATGTAAATAGTGAAAGCAAAATAAATAGTCTAGATGGAAATAAAGCTAATTTGATCACAATCACTTATTTGTGGTTGAATAGTATATCGTATTACCTTTGTGTTTACTAGGTATATGATGAAGATATGGGGATTTGGATTCCAGTCGGGATTACAGAAAATGACATTTCCTTTTTCTTTACCATTTTCCTTCCATGCAAATATCTGTATATTATAAATTATATATTTATCTTCACTATTTCAGTTTCATAATTAATGTATGCATATAGCACGCAAAAGTACTACTAAGACACGACGGAAAAAAGCATCAAAACTTTCTAGTTTTGGATTAAATGATTTGAATTATTAATTAATTGAACTAGGTTTACAATTTTTTTAAATTTAACTATGATTTGATACAAAATTGATTGACCTAATCTTTAAAAAAACGAATGTTATGACATTGTCCTACATAGCCTATGTACTAATATAGTTTGTAATAATTATCAACTAAATTTTTTAATATAAGTTAGAACTATCAGTTAGTCATTAATACATTTTCCAAAATAAATCTATACAATAATACGAAACATTATTTAGTTATATACATATAAATTCTAACATTTAATTCAGAATTAAATACTCTTTAATAAATTGATTTTTATAAAAATGAACTTATATTCTTAATTATCATAATATAATATACACATCCCAGATATCCATTTTGAGCAAAATTATTAAGTCTTATTTGAAATTTTTCCAATTAAAAAAAAGCTTTAAGCTAACTTTAATTTGTAGGCTAAGAGTTTAAAATAAGGCCAAATATGATTGGATCCTCTAACATATTTATATCATGTCTCAACAAAATTCATCAAAACCCCATCGTCTGTAGTCTCAGGTAATGTTAGAAAGTTGGACATAGGAATACACAGATATTTCAGAACTCCATTTATTTTAGTACAATAGCGTATAAAAGGTTCGTCATAAGCACGAGGCATACTCTTGTAATTACAATACTTTTTATATATGAAAAACTATGTTGAAAGCGAATTCATTTCATAGAATTCTCTTTCAATCGCCGTGACTATCATTGCGACATTGTGAAGGCATTGCTTTTGTCCTCTTAATTGCGTGACCACACGAACGTAAAAGTTAAAATAACATATGCCTTGACACGCGGGCGTCATGACAAAAAAATAAAAAATGGAACGGTTAGAAGGTAGGGAAAAGGGGAATATGTTTAAAAAAAAATTAAGGTCATTTCCTTTCTTGATCACGCTATAAAATGAGTGAATATATATTAAATGATTTTCATTAATATTGTTAATTCAATAGGTTATGAGTAAGCTGCAGATTTTTCATACATGCATACGATATATATCGTATATATCTCCTTTGTTGGTAGCGATAGACCAGCTTTACAGACACTTATCTTAGCCAACATATATCAAATGTTCACAATTTCATGGTGAATATTTCATATACAAGTGGATATTTTAATCTTTATGAATATAAATGCATAAATAAAGTAGTTTAGCTATTTAAAATAACATTTCCAAAATAATTGTAAAAATAATCAAGAACCCTTTGCAGATAAAGCTAGTTAAACTTCATTTATGTAAGTTATTTACAACTGATCATATACAGTGACTCGCCTTTCTCGTTGAATACTCCGCCCCCAAATCCCCAATGAGTTTTCTTTACAAGTGAATGTAAACTAACGTAATTCCACAGACGTTTTTTGATAGGTCTTACCGTTTAGCCACAAGATACCTTCAAAGAAAGGTCCTCATTGACTTTAAAGTTTCCCCGTGATTTTGAACTTTTTTGGGGGTTGAAAATTTAAATTCTTAGCTTTTTTTGAATTTTACCGTAGGTTACAGGCTAGAAGCTATAAGTTTGCCAAATTTCAAGTTCCTAGCTCATCTGAAAGTGGGCAAACATTAATGTCAGTGACTGAGTCAGCCATGTGACTTTATGTTAGCATAATACTATTCAGTTAGGTAGAGCCAAAGTCAACGATGCTCGTAGAGATAACTTTTAGCATTATTCTTGGCGATGGAATTTATAGCGACAATGGAAACAGGAAGGAAAGGGAGACCTATGGTGACTGAGTCTCTTTACGTTTTGTGTTTGCTGAATACTCAAGATGCAGCTAACACCAAATCTGCGATCAGTATTTGTGAGAGGAATGACGTGTATAGCTTTCTTGTATCAATTCAGTCACGCTTTTGAACATTTCCTAATACCATCATAAACTTTTGAAACGAGGCTGAGAAAAATCAGAATCTTTGTAACCATTTCATGACTAATTAGATAGTACTGTGACGTGTACAGACAGAAGGCTACATTAGAGAAATTTCAAAATATATTGAAAACGAATGCAGGCTTACTTGTTTGAAAATTTATCAACCAAGATCTTCAAGGGGAACATTGAGGAAATGACAGAGTATACTCCTACAAAGCTGAACATTTTAAAGTCCTGTCCTATCATATCATAATAAAAGGAGGAGCTTTTTAATATAAAAAAACATCACTATAATATAAACCCATATGGCTGACTCACTCATTCACTCTTTGACATTAATGTCTACCCTATTCCAGATGAGCTAGCCACTTGAAATCTGGCTAACTTTTAACTTCTAGGCCGTTTTCGATGGGAAAATTCCAAAAAGTAAAAAAAAAAATTACAACTCCCGAGAAAACTCAAAATATCGGGGAGGCCTCTTGTAGTTAAACTGTAAGACCTATCAAAAAACGTATTGCACCAAAGCTAGATTTTTTTGATTTTAGGTAAATTTTGCACATTTTTCACACATTTTTAAATTTTCTGACACACTTATGGGACAGCTAGAATTATAAAATTGTAAAAATAAACCAACGTTAAAAACAACGCTGGATTACATCAGTTTACACTCGCTGGGAGTTAGGGCACTGAGCCCACATCGAGTAAAGTGAGTTTTAAGATATATAGTAGGAAGCGATTTCCTCCTGATAATCTGTAATATAATTGTTTTTTTAATAACTTGTTATTTTATAGTACAATTTTAATTGCGATTCTTGTTCTTTTATTTATGTGTTTTTTCCTCGCAAATGCTTCAGTAATAAGGGCAATTTTTCAGTTTTCCATACATATTAATTCACAGCCTATTTTCAAGGATCAAGGTTCTCATTGATGGATACATGTTCTAAGAAGTCATTCATGCAATGGTTATGAGTGGGTGGAGTTTCGAGTTTAAATCAAATGCCTGATGTTTGGTTTTCTAGAAGTCATGTAACACGTTGGTTTTCTCTCCTCTCTACATTATAAATTGGATACACTTCCTTCAATTAGTTTTGAAATTTCCTCACTTTAAATCAAGAGAAAAAATACTTAGTACTAACCTTAATCATTTAAATGGTACTATATAATCCAATATGCATTTAAAGATTGACCAAAAGAGACATGGTTTAACATTAATGAATTTTGAAAACTAAAAAGGAAATTTATCAATACAAATTATTTTTTAGTCCAAAGATAAATTTGGAAATAAATAATAGCTCTATTAGAGAACAGTACTGATCATTAACGTGCAGAAATGAGTGTACCTGAGCAAATCAAACTACCTTTGTATACCCTGATTTTGGTTGGAAGAACAGTAGATAAAATCAAAACATATTTATTTGAGGCCAATAATGATGTTATTGCCAATTGTGTTATTTGAAAGATATTGATAATGTCTACCAAAATTAACATCTGCAGATGACATGACTTTATGTATGAATATATTAAAATTGTTTTAGTAGCTTTAGTAACCAACTTCTACTGTTCTTCCTACCAAAATCATACTATATGTACCCTAGCTAAATACATTTCAATTACTCAAATACAATTAGTGCTCATTTGAGTTAGGAAGGACCAATGAGTATCTTAGATTGAAAAAATTCCTATATAAGGCGTGGAAAAATAAACAAGGTATCTGTAAGTGTGCTAGATTAATTTGATCTCCACTGGGTGTCGCTGGTTCAACGATCAATAGTCGGGGCCATCAGTCCGTCTTTATGTTGTATCCAATCAACACAATCCTGAGCAGTCTTACGAAATGAGACAGCAGATTGGCGAGTTGAAAATGTTCTGTAGCTATCACAGCTAACGTCATAAACACAATCGATCAAACTCTCTCTTTTAGTGTATTAAAGTTTGGGAACAGAATTACAAATATATATTATTTATAAAATAATATTAAATACTTTAAATTATTAGTCAAAATAAATATATAATCCTAGTTAATATTAAGAAAATCTTTCCAGATACCCATTTCAAATCAATCTTATAGGTCGTTTTCAAGACATTACCAATTTTCTAGAATGTATAATAAATGTTCTGTCCTTAAATCATTAATTTTTTTTGGAGGGACTAAAAAATAACATTTATTATTAGATAAATGCATAAAATAAATACTTATTTTGAACACAATTACTAGAACTGTTTTTAAATAAATTCAATATATTCTAAAACCTGTTATCAGTAAACTACCATTTGATAAAAAAATTTCAGATAAACTAAAATAGAGCATATATTTATATATATATAATTATTTATATATATATAATTATTTATATATATATAATTATTTATATATATAATTATTTATATATATATAATTATTTATATATATATAATAATTATTTATATATATATAATAATTTATATATATATATGATTAAATTATTTATATATATATAATTATTTATGCTGTAAGAACTACACAGAAACCTATTTTAAACCAAATCCAAACTCATATTGTCATTACTTGTAATACATAAATTTGAAAAATATCATCATTAACCTATCCTTAAACAAATTTCCCCGTAAAAACAAATAGCATAAAAAGTTTTGTTTGTCATAACAAACAATACCTGGATATATACATTAAATAAAAACCTTTAAAACATATTTTTTAATGTTTCAAACTATTGGAAATAATATATAATTAAACTACTCAGAGTTTATCCAACCAATACTAATATACGGTGTTATTTTTCAGGTAAAAAACTCCTTAGATATCAATTTTGAACCAAGTCATTATGGTAATTTTGCACCCAAAAAAATTAATTCACATAATTAGCTTGTTTATAAACTAACCTTAATTTGTTGGTTAGGGTCAACCTCACAAAAAACATTGCCTTACATTTAAATAAAATGTTTAAACAAAATACACCTAACTGTTGCAGATCTGTGGCCACAGATATATGATCAAATAGAACATAAAAATTAAATTTTTGGGGGTTCAGAGACACATAAAATTAAAATAGTTTTCATTATTTCAAGGTGCAATATATAGGGTACTCTAGACTTCTCCATCCATTAAATCCTTAGGGATTCTCGAAATTGAAAGTATCGAGAAAATATTGTATTCAAGTGGTATATATTTTTAAAAATTTTGAATTTGATTTTGGGGGTGAAATTCTGCGTATTAATTGTTCAGTCGCAATAAAATATAAATGCAAGTGTAATGATCAAACCCTTTGACAGTTAAATTAATGTATAAATGTAATAATAAATTTATTATTACCAACAAAATATTTATTAGTTATTTATATAATACAAATTTTCATATCATTTTCTTATTCATGTTTAAATTCATTAAATTTTCTAAGATATGGAATTTAATATGATTCTCAAGATTTGTAGAACAATCCACGATTAATATTCGTAAAATTGTGTATTTGAACCAAAATCACTCCACTCAAGAGCTAAACTAACCAAGGGCTGCTGCATCTTGGCCAAGATAGTTTTAACATTTGCATAAATATGGTGTAATGGTATCAGCAAAACGAGACCTTCTGCTGTTTATCTCAGTTTTCTAGACACTACCTGAGATTTATTTATCCATTTAGCATCTTATTTATTTCTAGGATGCTTAGTTGACCCCGTCTCCGACCTACCGCTTCACAGAAAATATGTAAGCGCCAAGGATCGATCAAGGGACCTTTGTAGCTATAGTCAGGAAATCTGATCATTAGATAACATGGGGTGGATTCGAACAAGACTGCCGATGATGGGAGGTCATTATGATGAGGTTCGAATCTCGGTTGGATGTACTGAGAGTGGTTCTTTCAAAATATTTTTTTACTCTTCCTGCACATAGTTCTTGTACACTTCTTATAAATGTATCCTTGCTCATCCCTGAAACAATTATCCTAGTTAGACCATAAGTGTTTAATCTGGACGGTTAAAAATGTGTGGTGCTAAGTGAGGTTAAGTTGAAATACAGTCTATAGTCTAACTATCCAAAAATTGTTATTAAAATAAATAGTAATGTTTCGTTTAAATTAATTTCTACCGCGTCTTACTATCAATCCAACTTTTTCACAATAGTTAAATTATTATTATTATTATTATTATTATTATTATTATTATTA
Organism: Timema californicum; assembly: GCA_902141385.1. Taxonomy (NCBI): domain Eukaryota; kingdom Metazoa; phylum Arthropoda; class Insecta; order Phasmatodea; family Timematidae; genus Timema; species Timema californicum. The sequence continues at coordinate 39,527 of CABFOW010001411.1, read as the reverse complement.
TTAGCACCACGTCTTACTACCCGTTCGAGTTATACGCACTTACACTAATGTGTTATGNATGGTAGGGTGATTGTGAGATGAAATGGAGGACCTACAGTTTAACGTGGAATCCGAACCACGGTGGAGGCCTGGCATTCCCCACATTCACAAGATGTCTTGTCAGAGGTGAAGGAAGGGTTTGGTAATCAGATAAATCTGTGCCGGGACCGAGGATTGAACCCCAGACCCCCAACACAGAAGTCCGACACCTTAGCCCTAGAACACCAGGTCACCGATTAATAGTTAAATTAATTCGGAGAGGTTGAGTAAGATAAAGTAAAAAATATGTATATATAACGTCTACTATCTTGAAAGGAGATTAAAAAACATTTTAAAAAAATTTAAAAAATCTGTACAAATATGAATCTAGCAAACTTCGACTTTTCTTTCAACGTAGGCTCAGACCTAAATCACATTACACACCACAATTACTGGCGTTTTGATCATTAAAATTTTTGTAAAGAGTAAAAGAAATTCCGATTTCATTTGTTCCGACACGTACATTTGTAAACCAAAAGAAAGCATGGTGGCTCTTCAGCCTTTCCCCTAGAGATGAGCATTCAATGTTTGAAAGAAGAACATTGAAATACAACCGTGTTTTTGGATTGGTTTCAGCTTTTAAAGCACAGTAAATAATACATATGTCACCGCAGCAGACAGCCAACATACTTGTCGTAAATATTTAGTATTTACATACCGCCATCTTTCCTATTTTTTATATTCTATCTTCGTTTTATGATCTACTATGGCGCATGGCAGATAAATGTGGTGTGCTTATTTTACAAAAATGAAATTTTTACCATTTTTTATCACTGCGTATTATTACCCGCCAGGGCTATAGGCCTGTGTTCTAATTACGCTAATGGTTTATGGATTAAAAATGTTTAATCTAGAGGCAGTTTACCTGCTTTGGCGTTGAGAGAGAATGAGAAACTGTTTAGGAAAATCAACTACAGTAAACCCAACCAGAATCAAATCATGCCTTAGACCATGCACCCACTGAAGTTGGTTTTTGACCTTATGAAGAAAAGATTTAAAATTTGACTCACGTAAATGAAATGCCATTAACTAATTTTATAAATTAAAACTAGTAAAATTAATCTAATATAAGAACTTACTGATCATTTTTGTTTAGCCCCTGGCTACTAATCTTGAAGTCCCGAGTTCATTTCACGGTGGTATTCTATATGTTTTTCCCGAAATTTAAAGTGTAGCTCTGGTCAACATTTTATGGTTAATTATGTATAAGCTATGATCAAGATTTTCACTGGCTCCACGCCTTTATAATCACTATCATCACGTAATCTCCTAACGTTTACGACGTATAGACAGCCTTCAAGGTAAACGCTGAGTCACCACAGATTGGCTACATACACGGTGAGTGATGAGCTAAATACTAGATATTTCAGAGATTAATGTTTATGTAGGTGACCTGATGGTCTAGGGGTAAGGTGTCGGACTGCTTTGCTGGGGGTCCTGAGTTCAATCCTCGGTCCCGGCACAGATTTATCTGATTACCAAACCTTTCCTTCACCTCTGACAAGACATCTTGTGATTGTGGGGAATGCCAGACCTCCACCGTGGTTCGGATTCCACGTTAAACTGTAGGTCCTCCATTTCATCTCACAATCACCCTACCATTACACATTAGCGTAAGTGCTTATAGCCCGAACGGGTAGTAAGACGCGGTGCTAATAATAATAATGCTCATGTATATTCCCATTAGTCACTTATCCCCTAATTCCACGGTAGCCAGTAGTTAGAGCGGACACCATTGGGCCACCGTGTGAAAAGGGATGTTTAACACAAACTTAAATTCACTTATTTCATTTTCTCTAATATTAAAACACTCATTGTCAATCCACCGTTTTATTTAAATTTATTTTGCAAAATCCTACGTTACTTTTCGAGGAAATGTTTATTGTTCCTGACAATTTCCCATGATTCTTCTGAATGCAAGTTTTCTTCAATATCCCGTAGGTTATCTAGAGCTATCTATATAAAAGTTTCAGTTTTAAATCTCGGTCTTAGCCCCTCATCGTCGGTCAGTTTTTTTAATATATGTTCAGGTATATGATAGGAAGAAATTGGAGTAAATATGCTCATATATTCTTGTAGTGCGAGTGCTACGGGTGAAAAACGTTACCAGTGCATGAGTCGGATCGGATCCTAAACCTTCTCACTATCAACAAACTGTATTAAACCAGCGTTACATCCTTACCACGTCACCAAACTGAATTGATTATACACAATAATAATTATCGTTTTATTCATACTAATGAGTGATGACAGATGTTTTAACTCGACATTCTATAGGACATATATTAGATTATATAGCAAAACTATTTGATTTTTCTAATTAATAACAGTAAAATGTAATATATTATCTTTAACATTTGTTGATAAAAATATGTTATTTATATGTCTGATCCATTTTTATATAGTATTTTTTATATGCATTATTTGCGAAATGTTAAAAAGAAGAGAATTATCTGACAGTTTTTAAAATTAAAGCACCTCGTCTTAATACCAGTTCAGGCTTTAGTACTGATCACGCTAATGAGCTAGAAAAAGGGAATTTGGAATTTTATAGGATGTGAACCCACATCTGTGTGGAGGGAGAGTGGAAACCATTTAATAAAAACCAAACCAAGTTCACCCGAGCAAGATTCGATCCTTGATCTCCCCATCCTCGTTAATCTAGCTAAAAACTAGACTAGTGCGTTTGCTAACTACGCCACCAAGTCGGGTTATTTGACATTATATTTTCTTATTAAAATATTATTACGTCAAGTCTTGCGCTATGCAGCTGTCACTATTATATATTAAAGACAATCAAGGCCGTAACTAAAGGTTTTGGGGCCCTGGGGCAACACATAAAAAATGCCCCCAACCCCTTCTTTGTATCCCTTTCAACTCTAAATCCCGCATTCCCACATTCTTGTTATTATTATTATTATTATTATCACCGCGTCTTACTACCCGTTCGGGTTATACGCACTTACGATAATGTGTAATGGTAGGGTGATTGTGATATTAAATGGAGGACCTACAGTTTGACGTGGAATCCGAACCACGGTGGAGACCTGGCATTCCACACATTCAATTTAATATAAAATCATTCATTATGACTAGGGTAAGCGGTAGCCTTAAGCTAAAATATTAATAAAGTTAAATTTCAAACTATTCTTTACAACTACACTGGGCCAATACACACATGCAAAATAAAATTGTACTACAATACACTTTGGATTACTAAGATAGAAGACAGAAATATTAATATTAAAAACAGAGTTAATAATGAATGTCGGATACCTCGTATGATGTATTGGCAGGCGTAAAGGCTTATGAATTTATGATCAAGGTGATGGTCCCGTATAGCGACTGTTTTAACGAATTGGAAAGGAAAAACATCGAGAGTTAAATATTGAGACAATATGCGTTTGAATAAAGCTTTGGTCTTCTTTCATTCAGTTATATAAAAAATCCCCCACATTTGGAGGCCCCCTATGCTCGGGGGTACCCGGTGGTAGTAACGGCCTTTAATCCAATCTACAGTAATAATGTTGTAAAATACTCTCAATATTTAAAAGAAAAACCTTCCTATTAAAATTGTACTGTATATAATTCACGTTACACATTTTACATGTTTTCCTTGCGAGCAAACTTGTTTGTTTAAAGGTTGAAAAAGTTTGTTATTGACGTTAATTAAGCTAATTAGTGTTTCGTATTATCATGCAGAGTAAACACTAAAGTAAACAACGTCGGAAGATGGAGGTAAAAGAGAGAGAGATAGAATGCAAGTGTTATTTCTAGAACGTACGTTGTATTTTTCTAGAAACAATGGCAAATTATTCTTTTCATCCTTTGCGTCTTTCTAAAATCCCTTCCTTCGTCCCTCCCGTACTTCTTTTTACCACGACTCTTCTCTGTTATACACAACAAGCCAGTAAAGATACCATAGAAAAACAAGTCCTGCGTTGATAAACAACTGCTAGTTATATTTAATATTATTCCTATTTAATTGGCTACATTTATGAATTCATATTTTTAATATAAAAATATTATAGTAGTTTTCACCTCTAATTTATTATAAAAATTTTATTGCTACATTAAAATAAAATCTTATAAACATCTCAGGACAAGTTTGAAATATTAACATACATAATCAAAGAGATTAGGGGATAAAGAAGGTTTGATATTAGAGGAAAAGTACCAAAACTTACTTGGAGGGAGAGTGGGAAACCAGCCTAAGCATATTCACTCAGATTTCTATATCCAATCTCTTCGTCATAAGCAGCGCACTCTATTTAGTGAGAGATGCTTTTGACATTTATACCACCAAAGAGGCTATTTTTATTTTTTGTCACCGCATTTTATTATCCGTTTTGGCTTTATGCAAAGTAGCAAACCTCTCACTAGAGTTCTTTCCTGACGTTATATCATTTCTTGTTCTTTCCTGCCGGATTTACGAACGGAAAATATGTCTGCGGTTGGACACTAACATAATTACCCTCTTTCGCGCTTTCCTGTCACGCATGTCTCTGGCATAATCCTCTTGATGGTAGTGAGGGGAGAAAATATTCCCCACTAACAGTATCTTCCATGTCGGTGATCTGGTGGTCTAGGGGTAAGGTGTCAGACTTCTGTCCTGGGGTTCCGGGGTTCAATCCTCGGTCCCGGCACAGATTTATCTGATTACCAAACCCTTCCTTCACCTCTGACAAGACATCTTGTGAATGTGGGGAATGCCAGGCCTCCACCGTGGTTCGGATCCCACGTTAAACTGTAGGTCCTCCATTTCATCTCACTATCATCCTACCATTACACATTAGCGTAAGTGCGCATAACCCGAACGGGTAGTAAGACGCGGTGCTAATAAGCTGTTTTCACAACGGTTCAAGCAATTATCTCCCTAAATCGTCATTTTACTTATTCCTGAAAACGGTTAGGCCTTCAGACGTGTCAGTATTAAAATAAGATGTAAAAAAGACCAATAGAAGCTGTTTGCATCGGATTAATCACTGCTCTATTATTAAAACAAAAGAGTTAAAAAACTTATTTGGTCGAAAAAGTGGATTTATCACCGTTAGATGTACAGCTACATGCAGTTTTGGCGTGAGTTAAGGGCAAATGAGCCGAATTATTTCAAAATCATCCATAACATTGAAAATAAAAGTATTTGACAAAACAAAAAATATACGAAAAGAATGCACACACAGATATGAATGTGATATCGAAATAAAAGTATCGCTACTGTACTCATTTAAGTATCGATAACAGTTGATGTCGGTATCAACATTTTAATATGAATATCTATTGTGTTTTTATCGAGTAATAATTTCAAAATTTGCATTGTAATAATATTTTTGTTTTTAATATTTATTTAAACACTGAACATTGTAATGATTTATTAATATTATATTATACGTCTATGTTATGTGTTGGAGCGTGAAAGGTATAACAGATAGTACTGTATAAAAGGTTTTACCATACCAGGTTTTCAAAATGTCTATGCAAATTTGGCCGATGGAAAATTATTTAATTGCTAAATATGATTTGTAATAAATTTTTTCAATATATTTTATACCCTTCTTTAACCATAGTAAACATTTAATCATAACATGAATGAAGATCATAAAAAAATTGTTCCTTTCAATACCTATCTAATACTGGAATTGGAGTACTGATTTCAGTAAAAGTATTGGAAAAATGAACAAATATTGAAAGGAAAATATCGATATTAGTATAAAGTATGGATACTTGTTTCACATCCCTACACACAGCCTCTTTTCACACCACTAACTCTAGAACGAGAAATAGGGGACGACAGGAAAGAACTCTTAGTGAGTGGCATGCTCTTTATAAAAGTATGACGGGACTGGCTGTAAGAAATCGTTGTTTGGACAGGCGTCATTCCTCCTGACCACTAGCTTGCGCTCATTCCAAGGGGAGTCACCGAAGGGAACGGCTGTAAGTATTCCGCGTTTGGACACGTGTCACCCGCTTGACCACTAACTTTTATTCTTTTCTTACGGATTAGCCTTTCCTCAAAGAATGAACGCCAGTGAGTGGGGACCTAAGATGCACAAATAGCGCTGAAGTGTTGAGAATTAGACTAGTTTAAAGTTAGAAAAAAAGTATCTGATCTAGAATGGAAGGAGAGTGTAAAAACAGGCAACTGGGATACGAGCCCTTACTTTTCTCATAGGAAATCCAGCTTATTGCGAATTTAACGATTTAAACCAGTGATTTTAATATGTGCTTTATAGGTCTCTTTAGTTTTTCAGTAGTTATCTTAGGCCCCATAAGGCAATCTTATATATTTCCGATTTGTTTTTCACGCTATGAAATAAGTTTAACAATTATTTTTTTAAATCCAGCTTAAAACCCAGCCAAAACATGTGTTGTTTATCGTTTGTTTTTATACTGTGATGCTTATAAAATGTGACTGTCGCTATTAAACGTTTATAATATTACCTTGAAACATTTTATGAGGGTTCTAACATGTATTTTTCCTGGTGCAAGTGTTTCTTGGTTTTAAAAAGTTTGGAGATTATTGCCAGGCTATGAAGCCACCAAAGCAAGAAGTCAGCTTTTACTACAATTAAATGTGTGAAGGAATATCGAATTTATACTTTTAAATTTACCATTTTAAAGGATAATTTAAAGAGTACGATGATTAAACTGTAGGTTCGTCTGCTATGGTTATTCTATTGTATATATTTTAAGATGGTATCGTGAGTTAAGGTTAAAATTCAACCTTTCGGGCGTCAAAAGAATATACTTATAATCTTATTTCTTCAAATTTAATATAAATATATAACCAGCAAACCTAGCATTATCAAGATTATAAATACTATAAGTTAAAAAAAATACAATATAATGTACAGCAATTCAGAATTTACAATCTGTAGTTTTTAAATTTCCTAATTTTTTTTAAAGTTTTCCAAGACCAAAAGGTTATGTTATATTAGTTTCAATGTTTAAAGCTATGAATCTAAAATAATTGGTTAAATACACTTTTTTTCTATTTAATTTCACTAAAAAACTTTAAAATTTGTTTTAAAAATCGTGCCTTCCGTTTACCAAGTAAAATAACCTGATTAACTTGCATTATCTCACTTTGGTGTAGTTTATAAGATAGAACCATTATTTAATAGCCTGAAAGAACACGGTGCTAAAGTAAAATAAATTTAAATATGTAAAGATGGATTTTAAAACCATTATCATTAAGCTCACCTTAAGTATTTAAATTTTAGCTATAAATAAGTTAGGTATCCTAGTTTAAAAGCTAGAACTAAATCTTGATTGCACTTCAAAGTATAAATCTTATATTTTTTCATTAAAATGATAAAATATATTGCACAGTTTCAATATAATCACTATATACAATATACAATCTGAAAGACAGAGGAAATTGTATTATAATTTTAAAAATACCGTTTATGTTTTGTAGGTCATATTCAACGTTACAATCCAAACATATAATTAAAATAAGACGAAGAAATAAATCTGGTGTACAATAGTTTCAAAAATATCAAATCAGTTATCGGATAACATTTTAATGAATGGATGGTATCTCATTTTTATTTTTTATTTCAAACTTTAATAAAAAAATATTTGAGATTCCCAATAGATATTTATATCATATTTTACTTTTGAGGGTTTTGTATGATTTACCTGTGCTTTTTACCATATGTTTATTAACTAGTGCGGGAATTCAAAAATGCAGCTTGGAACACCCAAAAGATTTCAATTTAGAAGTTTACAAGCTGTAATTCCCCCCCTCCCTTATTCCATATTCAATTCCCTTTAAATATTTACAGTAAACACACGACTCCCCCATCAATTTCAAATATTGACTTCCCCTCTGCTGTATACATTCATTGTATCCTGAACCAGGGTGTAATGTTTGAGGAGGAACTCATTAATCTGAGCATACCGGCTCATTACTGTGATCAGCAAGGGAGGGAGGCTCCCCCAAGCATGAGCGGGTTGGCAGGGGGTGGGAGGGAGGGAGCCCACAAGCACGCCTTAGCTATAAATGTCCGGCACGTGGTGTCAGAAGTGGGATGGATGCCATAACACGCAGAGACTGCCATGAACTAAACGCAGTCAAAACCGGATAGACCAATTTATAGCCGGAGTCATTCCTCTTATTTTGTGTGTGTATATATTTATCTATCTCTCTCAAACCCTCCTACCCTTCTGTCCTCTGTCATTCTACTCTCCCTTGCTTACTTTGTTCGTCTATTTATTTCGTCGATTTATCGTGGTTCTATTTACATTATTCTATTTATGTTTTGCTTGTTTTTGATTAATTTTATTTACTATCCTTCTCAATAGTCAACACCTTTCTATGTTTTATATATTTTCTAATATGTGTATTTTTTGTTATTCGTTCCCCCTCTTCCTACCATTCTTAATCATATTTGGACAAACCCCAGATGGGATCAAAGTTTATATCCATCACATTGAAACGTCAAAAATGAATATATGTTATATTCCTCTCTCGTAGCTTAGAGAGATTCCACACTATATTTTTCTCCCACTTGAAACGTTGATTTATATTAATTTTATTATTGGGAAGTAAAAAAAAATTACTATAAACATTCTTCTGTACGAAAAGTTTTCTTTTTATTTTCCAATAGTTTTTGAAAAAAAGAACAATCGAGAAAGTTTACATTTGTTTTCTTAGGCTTCAGTTTTCCAAATATACATTGTATTATCTGAAACAAAGGTCACGTTCACGAATGATTTACAGCTATAAACTTATATCCATACATATTTGATTAAATAAAAATAACATTTTTGACGTCTACATTAATCCGTGGGTGCCAAGATTACATTTCCTGTTTAAATGTATTTGCCTTCTATTGACAGTGTGGTTAGATTCCAAATCTTTACTGTGTTTAATGATTTTGTTTTTACCTTTATGGTTTACCACACTTCCTTTAGACAAATGATGATATATTACCTCTGAATTTCATCCATTTCATCACTATGCCTTTGGCATAATAGAAATGCAAATGATTTGGATATATAGTAATATTTGTTGTTTTATATAAACCAATTTTGTATATACAATATATATATATATATATATCCAGCATATATAAGTATATAAATTATAATATTTACTGCATATTATTGTAAAAAAAAGGTGGTAGGGTTTGTGGATGGTTGGAAATATCGAGGCTTAAATCTCAGTTATGTATAATTGCCATCGCCTGATTTAATGATATTAAGTATATTAATAAACAAGTGTGAAGGACCTTATCTGAAACATACCAACTTTATTAAAAATACTTTCATCCATGCATACGTCAAGTCATATGATTTTCAGCTGTCACTTTCAATATGTAGCATTGGGCTTACAAGACAGACGTAAAAGAAGAAACTTACCGCATTCACCTCCTGACAAGACTCGCATGGAACAACGGCTCAAGTCCTCGAGACGAACATTCACTGTCACGGCCTAGAAGAACACTAAGAGACTCTGAGGCGTGGCAATCAGAGCGGCTGCTGGCCTGGCCGGGCATGCGCAATGGCGAGTCTCCCTACTAGAATGTTCCCCAAAGTGCCACAGTCTTCCATGGACGATCCAGAACTATACCCTCCCCCCTTCTCCTGTCTTTCTCCACTGAGTTGGGTATATATTATTCTTTCTGTACCGATATTGTCACAATTGGGCCTGTGTCTTAGCAGGATTAACATAAGCTCCGGCTTTCTCCGTCAAAAAAATGTAAGACCTAAATTCTGTTTCGGCTTATGGAACTTTTATATCTTAATTATTTTTCTAAATTC
>CABFOW010001411.1:13805-29233 GCA_902141385.1 Timema californicum | reverse complement strand
TTTTTTGTAGCGCCATATGACTATTTTTATACAGTCTTTAATTTAGTCTCGCGTACGCTACATGCATGTATAGATTACTATGTTAAATATTAAATGGAAACATTCATTAGTTTCCTTTTACCAATTTATATTGTATAATATGGTGTAAAATGTTACGCAACAATTGAGCGTATTAATAAATGTCAATCATCCTTAATCTGTCTTGGTATCTTTCTAATATATGCCCCATCTTTCCCGAGGACTGTTCGCCAAACATTGTAGTTTTATCCGAACTTTAGGAAGGCTGCAGTCTCGTGCTGTTTGGTTGCATTTACAACCTAAAACTCCTCGACCTCGCTCTGGGTGAAACTCCCCCCATCTTATTATTATTTTTTTTATGTATTTGTGGCATCTGCCCCTTTTGGATGCTACAAATAGAAGGTGTCATATATAATAGAGCTACATACTTACATAGTAAAATGTTATCAATGTTGATGCCAACAAATGTTTTCTAGCAAAATATGATATATTATTTTTTCAGTTCATACTAAGTTATTTTTATTTTTAGTGCTGCGTCTTACTACCCGTTTGGCTTATACGCTTAAGGGATAGGAATTGGGTAGGTTGAATTTAGAGAAAGTGAACTCACATTTGCTTGAGAGAAAGTGATAAATCATTTAGGAAAACCATATTAATATTAGATTAATTTATATTCTATTTAGGTGATCAGATATTAGCGGTTATCTGGTTTATAACTTTTTACTTCCTCTTGACACCCCTGAGAGAGAACGTATTTTGATCACCAAAAAATTCGAACATGAGAATTTGATAAATGTTTACGTTTCATGACCCCCTGAAAATAAAATATTGGTTTTTGAAATCACCCTAAAATTAAGGGTTGATTTCTAAACTCCAACTCCAACTCGCCTAACAATATTGATTAAATTTTATATCTGGACATCGTTTATTATAATAAACAGAATGGCAACTCTAATTTTTTCATGAAAATGTCTTTCAGGATTTCATAAATGTGGTAAATTTCAAATTTTAAAAAATTCTCCAAAACTAAATAAGATACTAAACAACTTATTTTATAAATGTAGTTCTAATAAAGATAAACATCTTTAATATGTATTTTTTCTAATAAACAATATTGTTTATATTATGTACAAATATTATAAGTTTTTAATTCGGTTATTTGTAAATGAATTTGATTTTTATGCTCATAGTTGGACAAAAGTCCATAAGATGTCTTCAAGCTATCCTCTGAGGTCTTTTGGTGTATCTGATTGAAGTTCTTAAGGGTATATTATAATTTTTATAACTTCTATTTATCACTTTTTATAAGAACGAATTAAATGTATTAATGATTCTCTTACTACAGATCTATACTTGATATTTATTATATTCTCAAATAAAGTTTTCTTTATATTAATATGTTTGAAAATCAAGTATACTAGAGTTTTATTTTCACAACTACCCCATTTTTAAAAACTAGAAACTCTTATTGGCATATCGATGAAAATTTATTTTAACTGTATTTAGATTCTTTATAATTTTAATTTGATATACAAAAGAATTGACTTTAGTCTAAAGTGGACTTACTGTATGATTTGAGATTATTATTTATATACTTTAGCCATGTCTCATCCTTGTGGTTTTTTATCATTTACTATATAAAAATAAACCACAAATTTGACCTACCACTTATGAACTTGACTACACTTATCGTGATGTTAAATAATAAAATGTGAAAACATGTGTGTTTATCTTTCATTTCTTGTAATACTTCCCTCCTATCTCAATAATATATTTGTAGTAAAGGTCATATAACTTATTTTTATAACTAATTCTCATACACTTATAGTCTATCTAAATATGACGTCATTATAAAGCATAACAACCCCAGTATTACTGGATATGGGGTTTCATGCGTGGTATACCTGATTTATTCATTAATAGACGTCATACTCTCATGACGTCACAGTTTAGTGACGTCACAGTATGACATCACATTCTTATCACGTTACATATTCAACGTAGTTACCGCCTCCACAATTCTCATTTCATGTAAGCGGAAAAGACCCTGGCTAGCTCAACTGACAAAGATGTTTCGGTTTTCTCAATTATTCTGTAACAGTGCTCCTTTTTCCTAGTGCCATAGGTTAAGTAAATAATGGTGTAGACTATTAACTTCATTTTTAATATTATATGGAGTGTTTCCACAACAATGTTAGGACCTATTATTTCCTATCACAAATCTTACGAGTTCTTGGTATATTTCAATTTTAAGATAAAGGTGGGATAAATTATGTTCTGTGCAGCGTACAATTTATTTTTTTAAATTTCACAAATACAATAAACTATATCAGATAGTATGATTGATTATTATATATATAAATATGGTAAAAAATAAATTTATAATGGCATACTATAAGGCTTAGAATGAAGAAAGTGGTTTAGATAAAATGTGTACCTGTTTGCGTGGAGATTAGTTGTAAGATCTAATGTCACATATTTTGTGGAAATGTTAAACTAGCATATCTAGGATATATAAAGACCTATACCTCAACGTCATCAGTAACCCAGTTCATTGTGAAGCTGACGCTTTATACTTTGGGACCGTTAAAGCGTTTTTCGAATCTTGTTGATTTAATTAACACGCAAGTACTATTTTTATAACTAATATGTTTAAATTGATGGATATCAATGACTTGATTTAACGACCAGAGTACAAAGAATTTAGGATTTTAAACATTAACTCGAATTAATGAAAGAAGGTAGAAAATTAAAGAATTAAATTAAATTTTTAATTCCCATTTCGTTACATCTTCATGTCACAAACAATAATTATGTCTAATTATGTTACATCTTTGCCCACATATACAATTATGCAGTATTTACTCAACTGAATGACCAACTCACTTATTTTATCAAATATACCCGCACATGCTGCTAGGAATTATAAAGCGTTTCACCAACAATGAATTCAGTTCTCCTTAACGGAGAGGTGGAGTTTCAATTCCCAGCCAGATATATTTAAAGATTTTTATAATGGTTTTTCACAATCACCTCTAAGTACATAATGCTTTATTTACTTTTAACTATACTTTACCCATGTTCTTATTAGTGTACATGTTTGGCTAACTATGTTAAGCAGTAAGATACGACGGAGAAAAAAAATTGTTGAAATTGTTTATAAAAATACAACGTAACATTTACATTATCACGTAAATATATAATTTTTTAAAAAACACCAAATTAAAATATAGCTTGTGATTCAGAAACACTACGTTAAAATATAGTATGGTATCAGAAAGCCTTCATTAAAATATAGAAGTTTTTAAAATGACACATTTAAATATTGCTTGTTATTAAAAACACAGAATTAAAATATAGATTGTCATTAAAAAATAAATTAAAATATAGTGTGTCATCACAATTATCATATTTATATATAGTGCAACACTAAAACCATTTATTAAAATATAATGTTGGTCAATATATTACTGCATTGAAATTGTGTATTATTAAAATACTACATTACAATATGATGCATTATCTATAATGCTAACTCAAAAACATATTGTATAATAAATATCTAAGAAATTAGAATATCTTATGTCATTAAAAATACTAAGTTTAAATGTAATTTTAACTGAAAATCCTTATCATATTCTGAACATTCTTAATTAAAATAAAGTTTGCAATATTGTTACTTCCTTAAAATATGAAGTTTTATAAAAATACTAAAATAAAATCTCTTTAGTCATTAAAAACCCAACATTAAGCTATAATCTGTCGTTAAAATACTACATTAAAACTTAATGTGTCATTAAAATAATACATTATAATGTGAGTCATTAAGCCACTAAATTAAATTATAAAATATGACTAAAAGTACTACATAAAAACACGTCAGTAAAAAGTGTATATTAAAATAAAGTACATCACTAATAATTCTACCTAGAAATAGTGTAATTTAAAAACAATATAAAGATATATCACCATATTAATATTTATATAAATAACTTCCTAAAATGTTTGTAGACTATAAGGAGAAAAAGCTTGATATTTTCAAGCTTCGTTAATCATCTTAAAGTGTTTATAGTGTTTTTTCGTAGAATAAACAAAACAAAAATGTAACGCCTCTTCTTGTGTAGGCAATCTAGTTAATTGGAAGGACGTGATATGTCACCATGTTTAAAAATGGGTCATCGAGTAGATGTCTTCAGATGGAGAATATTATAATCTCCCTTAAACGCGCAAAGCCAGTATTTAACTTTTTTCAATGCCACCACTTAACTGGAATTAAAAATACCCCTCGGAAACAGACACACCAATGGGTATTGAAATACTTAAATGAAGAAATTAATTCCACAAGAGCGTAAAATATTTTTCTTGTTAAAAATATGGTTTGAAAGTTAACGAAAATATCAGCCCTGTATTATGACACATTTAACAAAAAAAAAATATTTCTCATTACTTGAGAATTTTCAACTTAATCTACAAAACAACAATAACCAAAAATAAATGAATTTACAAACTTTAAATGTATTAACAAAATACAATTCAATATGAAGGTGATTTTTAGTACCACATCTTACTACCCTTAGGGGTTATACACCTATGTATTAATAACGTTAATAGTCTTAAGGATTAGGAAGGCTATATTTAGAGGAAGAGTACCCACATTTGCGTGGACGTATAATGGATTATTTTTTTGTAAGACCCCCTTCAGTATATTTGACCGAGATTTGAACCTCGATCTCCCCGTCAACGGAAGTCTAGTCTACTGCAAGAGTAGCGCGTTAGATGACGTGGCCACTGAGGCAGGTATGAAAGTTCAACGTCAAGATCTCGAAGTTTGTCAGATAATACGCTCGGACACAATTGTGATTTTTACCTAAAGATTCTAAAGTTTTTACTTCGCTAGTTTGGTATGTTGGAGGCGTGACGTCATAGCTATTTTCACTAGGTGGTCACGAAAGAGTAGTCTGTTAAATTTAGAAGATCAATAAGCATCATGGTGACCTGGCGGTCTAGGGGTAAAGTGTCAGACTTCTGTGCTGGCGGCCGGGGTTCAATCCTCGGTCCCGGCACAGATTTATCTGATTACCAAACCCTTCCTTCACCTCTGACAAGACATCTTGTGAATGTGGGGAATGCCAGGCCTCCACCGTGGTTCGGATTCCACGTTAAACTGTAGGTCCTTCATTTCATCTCACAATCACCCTACCATTAGACATTAGCGTAAGTGTGTATAACCCGAACGGGTAGTAAGACGTGGTGCTAATAATAATAATAATAATAATAATAATAATAATAATAATAATAAGGATCATCCCTCTTTTCATACAACAAAAATATATGAAATTGCATAAGTCACTGAATGTTTTTTGACTGGGAGATGTGACGAGGGAACGGGGAAGCTAAAATAATGTTAGGTAATTTAAAAAAACACGCATATATAACTTAGTCCCACTATCACTGAAACACCACTTTATAGGTTATTTGTGTATAATATATAAGTATAATTTATAATTTGTATATATAAAAACTAATATATTCACTAATACATATAAATAAGTTAATAAAAATTCGAAGAAAACAAAAAAAAAACAAAGTAAATAAAAACTTTTTGGTGCTGACATGTGTTATTTGGTAACCAAAAAATTCAAGTTCCATAAACATAAGTGCAGTCATCACTATTTCAGACTGATATTTATTACTAGTTTTTTAAATACTTGTTTCAACAGAGTCTTTGTTTGATTCATCAAAGTTTCGGAACATGTTCGAGTTAAAGGTTTCTTTTGAAAGAGTTTACACTTATTCACCTTTCTGTTACATAACTACAAAACAATATATTAGGAACTCGTAGGACTCATGTGTGGGTATTAATAAATAGTAAACTACGGAATTACATGATGAGACTAGTCAAGACTTTTCAAAATAATGCGTACGTGAGTAACATGATTATAAATTTGCACTACTTTTCTTAAGGTGCGGCAGAGGGGAGCGCGAGTAATTTGATAGTTTTTATAGCATTACATTTTATTGGCCAAAGTTTTCTGCATATGCTAATATCAATAAATCTTGAATATCTGTCAGGAATATCCTGGAACTTTGTCAAAACATTTTCAATAAAGAGAAAAAGTTTTGACAAAATTCCAGGACACTCTTAGCATATATTCAAGATATGTTGATATTAACATGTGCAGAAAACTAAACTCTTCGTTACTACAGGAACAATATTTGATTTATTTTGCCCAATAAAAGTGTAGTGCTACAAAAACTGTAAAATTACTCGCGCTCCCTTCTGCCGCACCTTAAGAATCTCACACCATTCTCTACCCTCACCCCCTACCCCTGCAGAATTTGATGGGGAGGGTGGGTTCAATGCACCGATGTTTCACCTAGCTCTGGCGTATGTTTGGAGTTGGAACATAATCATTCAAGTTCTGTGGTTACTGTACATTAAAAACATTCTGTAAAATTAGTTAAAAATTAGAATTTAATAATTTGGTACAACAAAATACAATAGATTTAATAAATTTATTTTAATAACACATGTTTATTCTTGATTGGGAAATTGTAATTTTTAATCTTATAGAAAAAAGTTGTGTAAATATCAAGTATGAGAAAGTTCAACCTTAATCCATATATGAGTTTTTTTATTAAGATTTAAACTAAATAATGTTAAAAATAGACACTTGAAAATCCAAAAATATGTTTGTGGTAGTGGTAATTGTAAACAACTATAAAGGAGAGTAAAAATGGCACTTTATTGGAAGGTGCAATATAGATAGATAATTTTTTTTTAAATTATTTACTTACATATCAGGGTTCAGGAGGTCTATGGTGTCGAAATAACATCAGGCTCAATCTGTAAATGTGTATTTCTTATTACAAAGTATTTACATAAGATATTTAACTTACGACAATGAGATGTGAGGTGTGATATGAATACTAATAATAAAGTTAGTCCTACATGGCTTACGTATACTTATCATTCAAAATATCAAAATATTTATACCAATTAAAGGGGTAATAGGCTATATTTAAATGGAGATATACCAGTAATTAAAAATAAATCTAAACGTAAACAACAATGGGAAAAATAACTTTCAGAACACAAGGCCTCTACTTTAAATATGACTTCAAGTTCAACGGCAATATCTACTAGTATTAAATAGCTCTCACTAACCCAAATATTACGTATCACTTACGTGTATTACATCTTGAAACATATGTATCATTGTACTAAGGTAATCTGGAGTCTTTATGTGTGATTATGTAGGTAATACAGCTCAAACCAGACGATGTATATGAGTGTAGTAACCATGAGTATTTACTAGAAATAAAAAGAAAGGACAGCTCCCAGATCACTTAACATATTTTTTACAATATATAACTAAATAATTTAAAAAAACATATAAATCCCTAAACCATTATCTTTACTTGTTCAAGTGCAAACGTTTCTCTAATATCCTTCGTAGTTGCAGGTGAAAAGGACTTTACGTCTTTATCAGGATATGTTAAATTAAAGATTATCATTATTAATAAACAAGCTTAAACATGTGAAACACGTAACCGCCCCATAACTTTAAAAATGTAAGAAGAAATATAGCACGGTTTGAAAACACATTTAATAGATAGAGCCGATATGTACACTGTTTAGTTTTTACTTAAAAAATAAATAAGTGTTTAAAAATAGTATATTTCATTTTGTTTCTCGCTATATTATGTCGGAAATATACGGAGACTCTTTTATACCACTTCATTTTAAAAACATATATATGCCAACATATCACACGTGAGGCTCTTTTGATTTTAAATACGATGTAAAAATGTGCGGGTACACGAGCCATTTATCAAACGGCAATGGCTCGACGCGTAAAGAAACGGTTAAAAGACGTCTCAGAGCTTAAACGCGTGTCATGTAGAGCACAGGCGTGAAACACCCCAGTTATTTTTTTATTTATTTTTCTAAACTGTCGTGTTGATCTCGATTTATTTTAATATATTTATAGCATTGGGCTATTTTTAGTTATGTTTCGAATCAATTACATCTAAACTGAGCTATTTCAAAGTTAGAATTTTTTTATACTTTAACCTAATCTAGATCTTTGTTGGTGTTTACATATATTCGAGGACAAGGGTCTCCAAGTATTTTTGACGGAAGTCTGTTTTTAAAACTTGTCAAATTTCGTGGTCCTGAAAACTTTAAAAGTAACTCAAGGTCAAATCTTACACACCTACACTATTTCAAAAACTAAATTTTCTCTGGTTTAGTTATTTTACTTTTTTTTTTTAATAATAAAAAATACAAACAATAAATTATTTGTAAATAAAACGTAAGATTAATTGTAAAATATGAATTTATTCTCCTTTGCCAATTTACAAGTAATATGAAAAAATATAAGATAGTAAATAAAAGCATAGTACAAGCTTTTTTTTATTATTCTACCACGGCCATTCAAACCGTATTTTGTCCTTAACCTCATGCACAACCGTCCTCCACCCCTGCCTGTTACTCATCTTTGCCTCTTCCACATATAAACTATTCCTTCCTTACATTATTTCTCCATCTATTGCTTGGTCCGCCCAGTTGTCGCTAACCATCAGATATTCCTTCACTTATATCCTTTATGAAGCTATCGTTCCTTATTTGGACATAACCAAACCAAGCTAGTCTTCTGCTCCAAATGATTAATGATAAGTCAGGTACTGTTTAGCATTATATGATTTCTCTATACTTACTTCTCCTTATTTGTTCTTTTATTGTTCCAAGTATCCTCCTAAGCAACTTATATTCAAATTTTATTAGTTTCCTTGCTGTTTTATCTGTTACTGTCTAGGGATCTGCCATTAGTCTGATGATAAGAGATTTTATCTGATCCTTGGATGAAGCACATGTAAATATTTGTGGCTGTTTGTATGCATGTTAATATTTCTTGTCCTAGATCGTTGTGTTGGTTGATGTTCACTCCTAGGAAGCTGACACAATTGTCTCTTTCAAACCTGAGGTTATTTATTTGGCTGTGCTGTTTATTGTTTCTTTGTATTGCAACTGTTATAGATTGAGTTTTGTTTTTTGTTAAGTGTAAGCTCACATTTACTAATTTATTCCTTTACGTCTGCTACCAGTTCCTTTAAATTTTGTTTAGTTTTACAAATTACTACAATATCATTATCAAAAGTTAGAATGTTAACTTTTTTTTCCTTAATCGACTCCTGTGCTTTCATTTGATATTTTGTTTAAAGTTTTGTTAAGTGCTATGTTGAACCGTGTTGGTGATATTATTATGCCTTCTTGTATAACTCCTGACTCATATTGGAGTGACTCTGATGCCCTCTTACTAATTTCACTCTACACTGTGTGTTATACCCAAACATCTGAGTTAACCTGATTACATTATTTGGTATTCCATATTCCTTCATTGTCTACCACAATTTCTTCCTGTTGATTTTGCCAATTAATTTATTAGAATCTATGAATAAACAGTATGTGTCTTTGTTGTGGTCCCAGTTCCTTACTAAACTCCGCCTCAATGTATATTTATATGTGGTCTGTGTTTGATTTATTACTCCTAAAGCCGGCCTGTACTTCTTATAATATTTTAATTACATATGGGCTCAGGTTGTTAAACAGTATTTTTGATAGTATTTTAGATGTTATGGACAGTAGTGATATTCGCCTCTAGTTCTGAGTTTGTATTTTGTCCCCCTTTTTCTAGATCGGTCATATGATTGCGATTGCTTCAGTCCATTCGTTTATGATTTCTCCAGTTGCCCATATACGGTTTATTGGCCTATGGATATGTTGTGTCTCCTCTCCTCCTGCTTTCAGCATTTTTCCTGAATACTGTCTATTCCAGTTGCCTCGCCCTTCCTAAATAGTTTTATAACCTCTTTTATTTCATGTTTTGTAGGTTTCTTCACCATTGGTTAAGCATACTGGAAAATTGTTTGGTTTGTTGTTGTCCTTATTCTTGGTTGGGTTATTCAGTAAGATGCTAATGTGCTGTTTCCAATTAATTTTGAGTTTATCGGTTTCATTGGTGATGAAATTCCTATTCTTATCTTTCATTACTCTAGTTATTGATGTGTATCCTTTTTTTAAATACTTAACCATGCTGTAAAATTGTTTTGTGAGATTTTGATTGGTATCATCTTTTGTTATGTTTGGTTACTATATAATTTGATTTCTCTTCTCTTTTCTAATCATCCTTTTTGTTTCCCTGTTAGTTCTATCATCATTTCTTTATTCTCATTGTTATTATTTGAATGTATTGTCTGTTTGACATTCTTTACAAACGCTACCATTTTTCCACGCTTGTCATTGAACACACCCTTCATTCTTAGAATTGGTTTACCTTTCTGCACTGTGTTAGATGTTTGCATTAACACTTCCTTCATATCCATCCATATTTGGTTTGTTGTTTCTTATTGGTCAGCCCCTGTGTTTAATAGTTGAAATATGTTCTCTATTTTTATTCTAAATTCTTACCGTTTATATTTTTATTCCAGTAGGCTTACGACTATGTTGATGGTTTTACTGTTAACCACCAAGTTGCCTTTTTATATTGTTGGTCTGAATTTCACAACGACTAGGTAATTCATGTCAGCACTTGTCATCATTCTTACATCTCTAATACATCTTATTTTTTAGCCTATTATATATTAGTACATGGTCTAGTTGGTTTCTTATGTTGTTGTCTGGTGACATCCAAATACATTTATGAATGTCCTTGTGTGGAAACAAAGTTCTAGCTAGTTTTTTTAAAGTCTTCCCGACCATCAGATTATTAGGAAATACTAAAAAAAAATCCCAATTAAAAAAGCCTATTAAAAATTCTTTCAAACCATTAGGAAAATCAACTATTTGATGAGATCGAAAATGGAATTTTCTTCTGAAATTTCAGGGACCAAAATGACTTTGTAACCAATTTTGTTCGAATCCGCTCTCAGCAACTATTACCATACACTAAGAGAGAGTGTTGGTCATATTAGCGTTCTGCAAAGTGTCGGACGCATCATATAGATAAGCTATCTTAAGATATTGTATAAAAAAGACGTTATCAAAGCTCACAATAAGTTTCAACGTTAAAATATACAGCATATTTTTAATTTTTTTGGAAGATACATTTTTGTTAATCGTGAAACGAGTTTAGGCTCTTAGAGCGTCTCATCACAAAATAGGACTGACACAGGAGTAACAGGATTTATCTATTATTTATTTATCTCCTTCTCTCCTCTCTCTTTCTATCTATCTATATATCTATCTATCTATCTATCTAATCTCTATATATTCAGTAGAAAAAAGCTATATTTCAGTCGATTTGGTTACATTTCTCAACAAGTTTTAGCTTTACTGGTAGAGAAAACAAAATTATTATAAAATAACTTAATATTTAAGAATGTCACTCAGATTAAGGTAAATTTTTCCTTTAACGATGGTCCCGTAAGTATCAGTAAAACATTCATGATACATATTTTTTTTCATCAAAATAAGGTGAACATGTAAATTCGTCCTTGAAGTGTTTTTTTTTAAATATTAAACTTGTAATGACAATTTTCATGAAAGAAAAACTCTACATTTACGATAGTTCATCACTTGAGGAAGAGTTAATTTATGACAACTGACAGATTTAGACATTCCTCAGTGTCCTCTGTATAAATCTACAACCCCAGAACTTCAACAATGATAGTAATTGGCAATCTAGTCGCAGGAATACCATTTTATTTCTGAAGTCACCTTTATTCAACCTTTCCACGTGTGAAGCGAGCAATGTCGTTTCATAAAGCATGGCGTTTCGCAAATGTTATCCGACAGGGTGACCACGCCGGTAGTACAGGTGAATGATTTCCTTTCTCCCTTACTCTCTTTCATCCCCTCCACTTCTCCCTTTTCCAGCTTGCCGCCGAATGGACTTCTGGGAAACAAGGCCACAGACAATATGGGAGAGCGCGGAAGCTACTCTGGTCAACAAGTGGAGTGCAGTGGAATTAGTGAAACACCTTTCCCCTGACACAAATGTGTGTGGGGGGAGGGGATTGGGGAGACTATGCGACTAATAACATTAACGAGCCCTTGTTTTAGAACCTGTCGAGGGTTTACGGACGCGTGGGATCGTTCATTTTTATTCATCGATTCAAATTCAATAACCATTAAATTGGACATCGTAAATGTAGGATAGATAGAGACTCGTTTTTTCTGTCCATTCCAAATCGTAATTTAAACATATTATAGTATTATATTAACAGGTATGTTTTCACTCCAATAGATTATTATTATTATTAACACCATGTCTTACTACCCGTTCAGGTTATACGCACGTACGCTAATGTGTAATGGTAGTAGGGTGATTGGGAGATGAAATGGATGACCTACAGTTTAACATGGAATCCGATCCATGGTAGAGGCCTTGCCTGGTATTCCCACCCATTCACAAGTTGTGATTAGTACAAGTCTTGTCAGAGGTGAAGGAAGTATTTGGTGATCAGATAAATCTTTGTCGGGACCGAGAATTGAACCCCGGTACCCCGGCACAGAAGTCCGACACCTTACCCCTAGACCACCATGTCACCGGTCACTATAATAGAGTTGGCCAAGAATATGCGTAGCTTTTGAGATAATTCAAATATAATGGTAGGAATTTTGACATTGTTCATTACCCAAGCCCACTTATAAGTTATATATTCCCCAATTTAGATTTTTTTCATATAATTATACATGAAAAAAATGAAATAAGACATGGACATTTTAATATTTTTCATTATTTGAACCCACAAAATAATTGTTAAGAGATGTTAGGGGTGTAATTTTTTTTAAATATTTAGTTACAAACAGTAATATGTTAAAGTGTATGGATCAGTACCAGCCACCTAAACTTTCATGCACTTACGTATATACACATGCTAACTTCTCCTATCTCCTTCGCCAACTAATAACATATGAAGTTAATATATATTAACTTTAAATGTCTTAGCAGATATTTGACAAATGTGGGATATCTTGTAGGAGTTGACTTCATGTTTTTTTTGAGATTTCCTTTTGCTGATCTGTTTATTTCTATAGTATTGCTGGTGCCTCACAAATTATATGCTGTTGGTTTGTTCATACGTTAGTTTGTTTCTTTGTATTAGCTTAGTTATTAAGATCTGTGGAGTGTGTTCCTGTGGTGGACCTTGGACTAGGGATGTATGAAATAACGTCCCATGCATATATGTAAATTTCTATACAGCTACCCGCCTCGGTGGCGTAGTTGGCTAACGCACTTGTCGTGTTGAGCTAGACTGCTGAGGACGGGGAGATCGAGGTTCGAATCTTGGTCGGGGGAACTGGGAGTGGTTTTTCCTAAATGGTTTTCCACTCTCCCTACACGCAAATGCGGGTTCACCTCCTATAATTTAACCTTCCCAATTCCTAATCCATTAGAGTCTTTAGTACTTAAAGCGTATAACCCGAACGGGTAGTAAGATGCGGTGCTAAATATATTATTATTATTATTATTATTCTATACTGTTATCCTTGTCAGTATGTGAGAAGCTACAAGCACCGTTGATTTAAAAGTAGATATTCTCTTACTGCGCTATTTCTTAGAGAGGTCAATCCGCCTTGGTGGCGTAGTTAGATAACGCGCTGGTTTCATGTTGAGCTAGCCAAAGATGGGGAGATCAAGGTTCTAATCCCACTCGGGTGAACTGGGAGTGGTATTTCCTAAATGGTTTTCCACTCTACCTCCACGCAAATGCGGGTCACATCATCAATATTCAACCTTTCCGATTCCTAACCAATTAGCCTAAATAGTACTTAAGCGTATAATCCTAAAAGGTAGTAAGACGTAGTCTAAGTATTATTATTATTATAGATATCAGAGGAATCAAAACATCGGTGGTCGTGTGGTCTAAGACACTACTCTCGCAGTAGGCTGGACTGCCGATGACGGAGAGTTCGAGGTTCCTATATCGTTCTGGTGCCCCAAGTGGTTCCAAAGTTGTTCCCCACCCTCCATTCACGCAAATGAGGGTAAACTTCCTCTAAATACAGCCTACTTGATCACTAAAACCATTGCGTAACTACAGTAGTCCCATGGCTTCTTTGGTGCGGACTGACAGCTTTAAAAAGCTACCAGACCAAATTATGTATCCCTATGCCGAACCAAATGATCTGCAAAAACATGTGTTTAGCAGCTGTCACTTTTGACAGTCAAAATTTAGGTTTATACCTAAATGTTGACTGTCAGAAGTCAGCTGTGAGCTGTCAGTCAGAACCAAAGAAACCATGAGGCTACTGTATCACATAAGTGTATAGCCTGAATGAATCTATGACGTGGTGCTAAAAAGAAAAAACTCTAACTTTATTCAACTATCCTAAAAAAATATCTATTTTAACCCTGTTAAAAATGATGAAACTGTTTAAGAAAAATAAGAGGCTTTCCATTTGCCCTCAACGGCTCTCTATTCGTATATTAGGAGATCTTTCAACTCTTGAGACTATACTATAATAATTATTGTCCTTAGCGTAACCCCTGGTACTTAGTGACTGATAATTTTTAAATCTTGGTCCAAAACTTTTCGGTTGATAATAGTTGTTGTTTAAGAATCATAACCGCTTACTCCATCTCCGGAATCAATTTCTATTAGACAGGCTGAGATATAAAACTTTTACCTTGGCAAAATAACAACTACGCATGCGCCGTCGAGTTGTGGGTGCAAACAATTTCGTAAACAAAATTCGTAAGATCCGCTATACGCCTAAATATTTTACGCAAATTAATGGTACTAGCATAAGTTTCCGGATATAAGTGAATACGAATTTTGTTTTACTTTTGGTTCCAACAAGCTGTGTGTGCAGTGCGGGGTATGAGTTTCCAAGCAACCTGTCTATTTTTTCCTTTACCCCCGGGGACTGGAGGTAAAAATATTATGAAGACTGGCGCCGTTGCATTTTTGCAGCATCCTTAATGTTCTAAATAATAATCAAAAACACATACTTAAATATATAATATTATTATTGAAGCAATATTATTAAATAAATGTTTAAATAGTATTTTATTTTTTAAACTTTACGTAAAAAAATCAAGATTACAATAATGTTTAACTGGTACAAAAACGCAGTATGTTATAAGAAAGAAAAATTTATAACATGGTATTTGATAGCTACAAAAACCTTATTACCTAGAACTTTGAAACCTAAAATATAAAATACCTATCGATCATAAAATATAAGTTTCAATTATAAGGACGTATTTTAAAGAGTAAAAGCACATTACAAACAAGATTATTTAAAAAAAGTTATTTACATTTTTTTTGAAAAATACTTTTCTTCCTTGAGCTCCTTCCTTCAGTTCGTATATTTATGTTTAATAGTGTCCGTACGTGATTAACAAATCCCCCCCCCCCCACAACCCCCAATTCTGATCTTTAACACCCTCTCATCC
>CABFOW010001410.1:139171-150311 GCA_902141385.1 Timema californicum | reverse complement strand
ATATATATATGTGTGTGTGTATCTAGAAATGCTTAGTTTTTTAGATATTATTTTTTTCCCGTTCAGTTAATAACCAAGCAATCCAACAGAAGAAGTAATGCAATTAAACACGACACAGTTTAACAAAAGTACAAAACAGAAAATTTTGTTACACAAACTGTTCAAAATGGTGTTCTCCTGCTTCGATGCATCCTCTGAGCTAGCGTTTCATGCTTTGTCGTACTCTGTTGAGTAACACCTATGGCGTTACGTATTTTCACACATACATTTACGATACGCTCTCTTAAAACGTCAATATAATTCAAAGGAGTTGCGTAAACAATAGACCTTAAATTTCCCCAAAGATAAAAATACATCGGGTTCAAGTCTGGTGATCGAGCAGGCAGTTCAATAGATCCCCCACGACTAACCCATCTTCAAGAAAGACGATATAACTTATAGGCTCTATAGGCCTATTTAGGCCTACATACATGACGAGGTGGTAATTTTTTTTATTATGATGTTTCACAGATTATTTTTTTAAATATATTTTATTTTTTTGGTGGAAAACAATTTATTTTAACCTATGCCATCGTTTAGATGATAATAAACATCATTATTGTAATAATTATTATTGTTATTACTATTTTGTTTCACTATCATTATTTCCAAATTTGGATTTGTAATGAAATGACAAAGTAAAATAAATATTGTACTAAAGAGAAAATAAATTAAGGGCGAGGGGTGGGGGAGAGATAAAAGAAGGATTGCAAGGGGTCGAGGATGGTTGTGCATTTTTCTTTTCTTCTTTTATAAAATACTTTGTCCATTTTTGCTACAGGCCTAATAACATAAAAACATTGTTCTTAATTATTTATTTTATTTTGGCACTATGAGGTGTTTTTAATATGTCCTACTTTTTCTTATCAAATTGGCAGTCCTACATTTCCTACTTTTTGACACCCAAAATATGTTATTAGGCCTGTGTATGTAATGTGGCTTTCCTTCTTTTTTGCCTCATAAACTTCGATTTAAATAATAATTATTTTGACCGAACCTTGAATACTTCAGTAGATACATTTAGTAGACCCTGAGCCTTTTTTAATCAGGAATTTTTAATTTTTGTTAGTTGATTAAAAATTAGATTGGAATCAAAGCAATACTACAATAGGCCTATATAAAAATGAGTTGTCCATCTGTTACTCTATCATGTAAAAGAAACAAGGACATGCCTCGAACATCTGGTAAACATATGAGCTAATTAATATTTACGTCCACCATTTTGTTTCAAGATGGCGGTTACAAAACACTATTTTTTGGCCTTTTTCTCGGCTTCTGCATATTTGATTTTCCTTGGAACAACTTTGAAAGGTTCCTATATATATTAGCACCGCATCTTACTACCCGTTCGGGTTATTCGCCTATGCACTAATTACACTCATGTGTTAGGGAGGAGGAAGGTTTTTTATTTAAAGAAAGTGCAACCAAATTTGCATGGAGAAAGAGAGGAACACTATTTAGGGAAAAACCACCCTCAGCGCACCCGATCTGGATCGAACCCCGATCTTCCCGTCTTTGACAGTCTAGTCCAACACGAGTGTAGCGGGTTAGACCACGTGGCCATCAAAGAGGGGGTGAAAAAAGAATAGTTAAATACTGAATTATACCTATCTATTCCAAATACATTATTAGTTATTTGTAAATAAAATATTTTTCTAAGGAATATGTTTATTGGTATTTAATAATTATATATATTAGACTAGCCAATAGATCTTGCTTCGGGTGGGTTTCGTAACTTGTTTACACTTTGAAATCTTTAAAAAAAAACACTTCTTCCCATTTCACCCTCATAAAGGCTGAATTTCGAAAAACTCCAAAATATTTCTGACCTGTTACCTTAATAAAAACCTTCCTGCCAAGTTTTATCATTCCAGTTCAAACCGGTTTGAAATATATAGAAAAATCACTCCCTTTCTTAGGGTCAGAACTACGAAAAATCCCCAAAAAAACCTCTAACCTTTACATTTTACATAAAAGGGCCTTCTTGCCGTGTTTCATATTTCCAGCTCAAATGGTTTGTAATATCCGGAAATCCCCCACTTCACCACATTAAGGGCTGGATTTCTAAAAATTCCAAAAAACCTCAGGCCCGTTACCTAAAAATCATCTCCCTGTCAACCTACCAAGTTTCATATATCCAAATTAAGTGGTTTGGAAGATACAATTATACCTTTAAAAATGTCCCAACCCCAATTTCACCCATTTAGTTTGAATTTCACTCAACCCCTTCTTACCGGGTACTTATGACCTTAAAGGAGACTTTCTGCAAAGTTTAGAGATTCCAGGTCAAGAGGCTAGGAAGATACGGTGATGAGTCAGTCAGTCAGTGTGTCTGGACTTTTGTTTTTGTATATCTAGACTAGCTTTGCTCGCTGGGGGCTAAGCTCCTAACCCCCCAGTGAGTTTTATTTGCTAGTTTGCTAGTAGGTGCAAACAAATGTAATTCCAAAGCAGTTTTTTGATAGGTATTATTGTTTAGTCACAAGAGACCTCCAAAGAAAGGTCCACACCGACCTTAAAGTTTTTCCAACATTTTGACATATTTTTCAGGGGTTAAAGATTGAAATTTTTAATTTTTTGGAATTTTCTTGTCAGTTACAGGCTAGAAACTATAAGTTTGCCAAATTTCAAGTTTCTAGCTCATCTGGAAGTGGGTAAACATTAATGTCTGTGAATGAGTCAGCCGTGTGGCTTTATAGTAGTATAATTTAAGAGGTGAGGGAATAATGAATATAAAATGAACATAAGCTTTCTGGTGTAGCTCACCTCGGTGGAGTAGTTAGCTAACGCGCTAATTTCATGTTGAGCTTGACTGCCGAGGACGGGGAGATCGAGGATCGAATCTCGCTCGGGTGAGCTATGGAGTGGTTTTTCCTAAACGGGTTTTCACTCCCCCTCCGTGCGAAAGTGGGTTCACTTCCTCTATATTCAACTTTCCCAATTCCTAGCCCATTAGCCTAATTAGTACGTAAGCTTATACTCCGAATGGGAAGTAAGACGTGGTGTTAAGTATTATTATTATTGTTTTTCTGGTGTAGCACTAGAGAAAGGAATGTAGGGAGTGAAATCCAAGTGCACCCTCCCTGATGTAAATATCTAGGCATGGCAGTGCCTTTAAGTAAACTAACCTTAAATTTAGGGTTAGATATCTAGTTCCAAAAACCACTCGTTAAAATGTATTAGGCTATAGGCAAAGATACAGACAGACAGTCAGACAATGTTCATCGTGAAACGTCAACATTTACCAACATCTAAAGTTCAATATTTTTTTACGATCACAATACTTCTCTCTGTGAGAGGTCGATATAAATTAAAAGTGACTGGTACCATAACTTTAATATCTTGGTAATCAGATCAGTTAGTTCTCAAAAACTAAATTATAGATTAAATTAGGCTCCACCTGGGATTAATCCATGTCTCCCGCCCCCTGGAATTAAAGTTGGCCTCCCTGATCACTCAGGCAATAAGGGAAATAAATGGCCCACGTTGTCTTACAAACAGTTTATCAGAAGAGCTATCGCCGATCAGCCCAAGGGAAAATGTCCACTCCCACCCGTTTTAGCCCCACTTTCCTTAAGCCGCACCGAAAACAATTACGAATGTTTTCCGCGCCTACACTCATCCAGCTGGAGCTTATCAGAATTCGCGATCTCAAAATTCGCCAAAAGAAAGAAAGAGAGAGAGAAACACAACTCCTAAGGTTGTTCCATACCCGCCTCTCCCATCTCTTTCTATCCCCATTTACAATAATTATATCGCAGACGCGGCCGAGTTAAGCTAATCATTACCTCTGTAATAAGATGGCCTGAAAGGCGCAACCATCTGCCCACCATTATCTTTATTGGAATGTGTCCGCCGAGTTGAAAGGATTATAAATAATTCGGAAGGGTGCGCCGGATTGCATATTCTGATAGCATGTTTCTACAATGGAAATGTTAACTGTAATAATTTTAGTTCTTTTTGTGTGTGTGTGTGTGTGTTGACCACATTGTGGGCCCCTCAGTCCTCAGTGGCTGTAGATGGCCAAATGATTGTAGCGACCGTTACTGATAGAGTTTATGGCAAATTTTTTTAAACAGTATGTTAGTAAAGTCCAGTTTTCATACGAAGGACCTTTCAGCAAAATAAAAACTTTTATCGCGGTCAGCATTTAGTACATTGTACTATATTATTAGTATTATATTTTTATAATATTACTATTAGCACCGCGTCTTACTACCCGTTCGGGTTATACGCACTTACGCTAATGTGTAATGGTAGGGTGATTGTGAGATGAAATGGAGGACCTACAGTTTAACGTGGAATCCGAACCACGGTGGAGACATGGCATTCCTCACATTCACAAGATGTCTTGTCAGAGGTGAAGGAAGGGTTTGGTAATCAAATAAATCTTTGCCGGTACCGAGGATTGAACCCCGGCCGCCAGCACAGAAGTCTGACACCTTACCCCTAGACCGCCAGGTCACGTATATTTTTATAGCTATTGATAATAACTATCAAAAGTGACAGAATTGGATTACTTGGCTTGGCGTATGAACACGTTTGAATATATATATACACAGTCTGATTTTAATAGAAATCCAATTATTTGAAAATTGGAAGCTCGTCTTACCACAATGGCGTGAATAAAAATATTACAATTTGTAGTCCAGTTAGTTAATAATGTAAAGATAAATTTACATTAAGCAATAAGTAAGTATTAGTGTAAGCTTTTGATTACTTTTAAATGGACATTTAGTTAGTAAATAAAATAAAATATAATTCTAGTGAGTCTATAGATTAGATTTCAATTGTTAGGTCTATTATTTCATTATAAATAATTTATAGAATTAAACCAATACTAATGTCCACGTAATTTAACTCTAAATGTATTAAATGTAACTCAGAATGTGTTTCAAGTTTGTACTTTTGTATCAGTTAATTCGGTTTATTTAATTAAATCCATTTTACATTAGTTTTCGTATACCAGAGGCATGTTTACCATTAAAAATAATTGAATACCAGCAAAGTGTTTTTAGTCATTATTTAAAAATTTTACAAGGTTAATATTAATACTATCAAATAAATATAAATGTTTTTAGAAATAATAAAATCTAACTTCACTTTGATAAAATCGTATTAAATTTTTCTGGTTAAACCAGATACAAACACAATTTAATTGCCTCCTTTCATTACTTTATTTAAATCATTTCTCTGACTATAAAACTAATACCTTGACATTTACAAAAAAAAAGTTGATTATAAACTCATTATTTACAATAATAATAATAATTGGCAAACATTACATTAAAACTCCGTTAGACCAAACCCTTGCAATCCAAAATTCCGATGATTCCGAAAACAAATTTTGTAAAATCAGGGGCTAGGCGAACAAATTAAGTAAACTGAAATATATTTTATTGATAAAAAAACTCTAATTAAAATAAAATTGTTAGAAAGCATGATAATAAATGCTAAATATTTACATGCTCTAGTCAACATTATGTGTTTTTTAGTTATTTATAATACGCTAATGGATTAGAAAGGTTGAATTAGAGGAAGTGAACCCGCAGTTGCGTGGAAGGAGAGTGGTAAACCATTTAGGAAAAACTGCCACCAGTTCACCCGACCGAGATTCGAACCTCGATCTTCCCGTCCTCAGCAGTCGAGATCAACACGACTAGCGCGTTAGCCAACTATGCCACCGAGGCGGGTCATTATGTGTTAAAATAGTTACAGTACTTTAAACAACATATAACGTTAATATAAAACTACAGTAAATGTTACGTGTCCTACATCAGTTAAATGAATGTAATTCCATAAAATTTAACTGTAATTTGAGATTTGTAAAAATACTCGGTATCCCCGCCAAACCTTTAGCAGTCTCCCACTTAGTCCAAATGTTCATCAATCCGAACAAGTCGCGGTCCAAATTAGTTCGGATTAAGAAGGTCCATATGTATTTTAGACAGCGCTAAACTTCAAACCAGGATCTCTAAGATATTTCGGCTTCACTCAGCCACGGAGATTTAACAGTGTGATCCGTTCCCTTGGACGATGTTCTCTTATATAATTTAATATTATGAACCGTTCCCTTGGACGATGTTCTCTTATATAATTTAACATTATGATCGGTTCCCTTGGACGATGTTCTCTTATATAATTTAACATTATGATCTGTTCCCTTGGACGATGTTCTCTTATATAATTTAACATTATGATCGGTTCCCTTGGACGATGTTCTCTTATATAATTTAATATTATGATCCGTTCCCTTGGACGATGTTCTCTTATATAATTTAACATTATGATCCGTTCCCTTGGACGATGTTCTCTTATATAATTTAGTACAGAATTATGTCAACTGTTACCATGTGAACGAGCAATAATCATGCCTACTATTGAAAAAACAAGTATATATCTCGGAGACTTGTGCTTAATTAGGTAGTAGCTCCTAGTTTTCATCGATATTGAACTACACTCGTATGAGCAGAGTAGATACAAATTGTCTTTCGTCAGCCAATTAAATAGTGATTTATTTCTCTTTTAAATTATTATTATTATTATTATT
This sequence comes from Timema californicum, assembly GCA_902141385.1. NCBI lineage: Eukaryota > Metazoa > Arthropoda > Insecta > Phasmatodea > Timematidae > Timema > Timema californicum. The sequence goes on along the minus strand of CABFOW010001410.1, from coordinate 143,722 downwards.
ATTATTATTATTATTATTATTATTAGCACCGCGTCTTACTACCCGTTTGGGTTATACGCACTTACGCTAATGTGTAATGGTAGGGTGATTGTGAGATGAAATGAAGGACCTACAGTTCAACGTGGAATCCGAACCACGGTGGAGGCCTGGCATTCCTCACATTCACAAGATGTCTTGTCAGAGGTTAAGGAAGGGTTTGGTAATCAGATAAATCTTTGCCGGGACCGAGGATTAAACCCCAGCCGCCAGCATAGAAGTCTGACACCTTACCCCCTAGACCGCCAGGTCACCTACTCTCTTTTAAATAAAAGTTAAACTATTTATCATTGTTTTGAAAATTAGTTTGATAGAAGCGGTTTTAATTAAAAGTATTTATATAAGCCTATATATATATTTTAAATATACCAGTTTGTTTCAAAATATACATCAAACTTTTAAACTAGAAATGGGTCGAAGTCTGAATCCAAATATTAAATTTTCTTTGGAACCTTTAATAAAAATTCGAATCCTTGAATCTTTAAACATTTTGCAATATTTGGTCCAAGTGAATATATTTAAAATTAAATTTTAGAAAAAAGTTGGTATAGGCTTAGTGTCGCTGACCAATGCTTATTTTGTAATAAATAACTATACAAAAACACGGCCCTTAACTCTAGTTCTCAACAACCCCTCCTTATAACACTATAGCATTTCGGAAACATTTCATTAGATGAGAGTAAAAAGGTAACAGGAAATGAGTGATAGTTTTATGTTTCTTGTCCGGATGTAGGGTTATTTAACTAAAGAGATAGGGTGAGTGTCCCGTACAACTACCTCCATGCCTTTCCCCTCAACTATCTATAACCTCAACTCACCCCTTAACCAAATGGACGCGTGCTTTGATTATAATCTGAGATTGTAATTTATCGTTCGAACTTTGGAGCGACTGATCCATTGTTTTTATAAAGTGGTATTATATAATACCACTTATGTGAAGACTAGTTGCGATGATTATCAACTAATGGGTGGCGGAAATAGTTACTTTAATAGATGGATCGTTGGTCAAATTAAGGGTATCACCTACTTGGTGGGAAATAGTATTACACCACCGTATCTCCTAAAGTAAGATGGGCCATTTATCATATTGATTCATAGTCCCCGATTTTTTTCGATTTTTTTTAGTAAATAGATGCAATTTTAAAGAAGATACATTCTTTATTTAAATACCATACCATTTCAAATACTTCCTCCTCCTCGAAATAATCAGTTTTGTCGAATTAATTAGTGTGTCTTTCATAATAAATTGTCATATAAAGTAGAGTCACGACTTAAGTATAGCAACGCGACAGCTAGGGAAAGCTACAATGTATCCATTCACCAAACCATATTACCAGCAAGTTCATATTTTGTTGATTTGTCGTAGCTTTTGGTGGTCAAAACTTTCACAATAAACAATCTCTTTTCAATTAAAATAAAAACGTTTTGTTTCTAAACTAATATTTTGCGTGTTAAGTTACAAAAACATATAATTTAATTTTATTGACCAGATACAAGAGGGTACAAGTGTAAATATAATACTTTTAAGTTTATTATTTAAAGTACTATAATATCTCTTGTTGCCACAACTGTGACATAAAAAAAATAGTTTAATTAATTAATTTGGTTCTTTTAATTAGTTACGTAAAGCCCAAAATAAAGTAGTATTCCTTAGTTAATTAAGTAGTCCTTTTATTAGAAGAATTTATTAACAGTTTTGATTGATAGTATAGTATTACAAAGAAAGTAATTATTGTTTCCATATAGGCTAACGTTAGTGACTTTCAGTCAATGTTTGCAATAAAGAACCTTCTGATAGCTGTCAGTTACCATCTATCCAATGGTGAATGGACTATAATTATTACATTCATGGTTTCAGTGAGTAGATTAGTTCACTACTTTCATATTCCGTATACAATCACTTTCATTATTTATGTGTCGCCACTTATCATAGACATAATTTATTGGATCTATCTAATACCACGAATTTAAAAACAACTTTTGTGTGTACTATCCACCAATTAAATAACAACTACCTTCTCTGGCTGATTTTAGATTGGATATATCCGAAAAGGCCACTCCAACCCACCCCTCTAATAAAATGGTTAATTAATCCTAGGAGGAATTCAATTCTAAATATTCAGAGCTTAAAAATTAGGGATTATCCATAAACCACGTGGCGTTATTGGGAGGGTGGAGCTCTAGTGTTTACAGGGCGCTACATTGAAGGAGGGTGGTTACATCACCGTGTTACGTAACACAGATCTTTATAATTTCTAATGTTAACAAAATAATAGTATTCTTAATCAACATACTTATAGATAACTTCTAATTTTGAGTCTTATTAAATCTGAGTCTCACTTTTAATATAACAAAGACTTCCCTATGAAATAATGACATTCACCCTTGGTGTGAAGAGTTACGAAACATAGGTTGGAGGGGAGATGTTGACTTTGTGTTACATTGGGGTGAGGGGGTGGGGGTCAAAATTAAGGAAAAGGGCCTGGACCAGCAAGTCTTGACAGGACTATACTAAAATACTCTTCCCACCCGCTCGCCATTCATTTGACCAGTCCCAGACAAAATACAGCAATACCTCTAGTTTCGTCGCTTCGTTCTTTCGTCGGGTTTCAATTATTATTTAAACACGTTTCCAAATCTCGTCGCTTGCTTCACTTTTTCGTTGCATTTCGTCACCACCCCGCGTCATCTTGGTTCTTGCCTCACTCAGTCTTTGAATATAAGTTGTTCGGTGTGGTTTGTTTTTCTAGATTGCCCTCATTGAACATGCCCCAGTTGACATGCTGAAGAAAGAGTGAGTCTCGTCTAATTTAGTTTGCCGGTGACGGGAATAGAGGGGTTTCGAATCCCATTTCGAGTTTATTCAAGGTGGTTTTTCCTTAATGGTTTTTCATCTCCCTGCCACGCTAACACGGGTACATTTTCTCTAAATTAAACCTAATTAATCCTTAAAACATTAAAGTAATTAGTTTATACTCTGCGTACAGTCAGGACGGTTAATAGGATGTGGTGACAAAAAAAAAAACTAAAATTATATACCGGGTTAATATTCGGTTATATCGAACAGTTAATAAGGCGCGGAGCATGTAATAATGTTTTTCTGTCTAATATCATTATAAAATAGTGTTGACAACTTTACACGAACAATCAGAAGATCTAGTAATTTCTTCTTTAAAAAATAAAATATACCCTTCCTATTTTCAATGCAGTTCCAGAGGTGTTTTATTTAAAAAATAAAATAATGTTGTAACAAGCAAAGGGCCGACGGCAGTACAAGCGAATTATTCCTTTTAACGTTCCTTCCGCCAACATAATGTGAGCCATTATTTTCCTTGACTTGGTATTTTATCGTAGCTTTAATCTACCTCTTGATTAAAATCGAACCCTGATCAACTCAACTTAGCACCTGAAATTTGAATAGGCCTGTCTGGATAGGAATGGCGTGTCGTGGATTGTTGCCAGGATAAGCAGCGCTTGTTAAAATTGTACCTATGTTAGCCGCCCCAAGGTCCCCATTTGACCAAACATATATAGTTTCTGCTCTACACACCTCATATGTGAATGGATTTCCGTTGATACCCGGCCAATGAGTGTTCTACTGAGTGATGAGGACAAAAATTCGCAAATATCTTCCTAGGTGGCCACATGGTCCAAGGCGTCGCTCTCGCAAGGGACTACACTGCTGATGACAGGGTGACAGGAGTTCAATTCCCGGTCGGGTCTTCTGAGGGTGATTTTACCTTAAGGGTTGTCCACTCTCCCTAAACGCTCATGAGGGTACCTTACTCATCCCTAGCTCATCCAACGTAATTACTACATATAGGTAATCTGAACAGGTAGTAAGACGCAATGATACTACTTCTACTAACAATAATACTCCCAACTTAAGGGCAGTGTTTTTGCAATTTTTATAGCAAAACTTTTTTTTTTTGGCCGAAATAAGTAAAGTTTCAGTATTATTACCGCGTCTTACTACCCGTTCGGGTTATACGCACTTACGCTAATGTGTAATGGTAGGGTGATTGTGAGACGAAATGGAGGACCTACAGTTTAACGTGGAATCCGAACCACGGTGGAGGCCTGGCATTCCTCACATTCACAAGATGTCTTGTCAGAGGTGAAGGAAAGTTGAATTTATTTCGCATGATGACCTCAACATTCCTTGAATATCTGACAAGGCTGTCCTGGAATTTAATGACAACTTTTTATCTTCATTTAAAAAGTTTTATCATCTAATACAGTCATATTCAAGAAGGATATTCACGAAATGTTCAGATCAACATGTGAAGACAACTAAACTCTAGGTTTATACTAGAGAAATATTTGATTTATTTTGGTTAAGAAAATGTTTAGCTAGAAAAACTGCAAAAACTTTGCCCTTAATTTGTACTCCTTACACTCCCACTTTAAACTGGCAAACCTCCATATAAAAAAAAATCCACTGTTTGTTAACCCCTTTCATATTTTATAAACTCGACTGCTCTTCGAAGAACATCAACCCCCCGCCCCCCCCCT
>CABFOW010001410.1:99500-133807 GCA_902141385.1 Timema californicum | reverse complement strand
CCCCCCCCCCCTGGACCCCGCTAATTGGTGCCCGATTTCAAATAGAAACGTTATCTCTGAAACGTAATTACTAACCAGATCAAAAATATATTATTCAAAAATGTGTTAAAAATAGCCTGATTAAAAATTTAAAAATCCGGCTTATAGGTGCATTCAAACCCCCTTCCGTCCACCTATGTTAAAAATTTCAGATCTCTGCGTGCCGTAGATTTGGCTGAGCAACGCACACAAACAAACAAACAAACACACAAACACTTATTTTTATTATTATATAGATGAACGGACATTTCTAATACTTTATAGAACATAAAAACTTTTTTTTTGTGACAGACATCCATGGACTGATGCAGATCAAATGACTTGACGTATATAAACATAAAGTAGGTATAATAACTTTTTCTAGCTGGCAAATTTGTTTATTCATGAGAAAAATTGGTGTAGGGCCTACGCACATTAGAGATTCAGGTAATTTCTTTTAGCTAAATAAAAGTGATTTAGTCTTTTAATTTCAAACAAACAAAACATCTTTTTTTATTTGAGAAAATGGTATTTATTTGAATGGTTTGAATTGTTATAGACCCATTGATTGAGAATTTTCATATAAGTATAAGTGTATATATACATATATACTACATACATACATATTTTGGTGTTTACATTTTATAAAAGGCACTTGCTTTGCTCACTGGGGGCTCCACCCTCGAACCCCCGGTGAGTTTTCTTTGCAAGTTGATGTAAACTAATGTAATTCCAGAGCCGTTTTTTGATAGGTCTTATCGTTTAGCCACAAGAGACTTCAAAAGAAAGGTCCACACCGACTTTAAAGTTTCTCCGACATTTTGATTTTTTTGGGGGGGATGTTAAAATTTTTAGTTTTTTTTGGAATTTTCCCATTAGTTACAGGCTAGAAGCTATAAGTTAACCAAATGGTAGTAAGACGTGGTGCTAATACTACTACTACTAATAATAATAATAATAATAATATTCATACCTATCTACAAGATTATACTAATATTTTTGAATTTTTTTATCAAAGTGTAAGGGCCTATCATATAAAAAATAGATTCAATTTTTACTTTCTCTTAATCCCTCAGAGAGAGAGAGAGAAGCATTGTGATTTCTTTTTAAAACTTGAGATTTTGATAAATGTGGAAATTTCATGATCCCATGAAACCAAAATAATAGTTTTCGCGATGCCGTCTGTCGGTCTGTCTGTTTGTAACTCGGCCTAAAACATAAACAATTTTACCGTTCGCGCTAAAATTTGTTATCTAGGCTTGTAATAAGGTTCCGCCAAGTTAATTTTGAAATAATATATCCAACCCTAAAATTGAGGGCAGTTTACTGAAGGAAGAAAAGAGAAAAAAAGGTTATTTTATCAAAATCCTATTTAATGATACTGACTGAACTTTATTTCTAGGTATTGTTTAACTTAACAAATAAAATGGTCCATCTCATTTTCTAATAAAAATTACTTCTATGGTAATTTAAATAAGCAGAAATTTTCAATTTTGATCGTATCTCCACAACTATTTGAGATACGAAATAACCCATCATTTTAAATTTGTAGTAGACCCTATTAGAAAAATAAAAGTTATGTATTTTAAATATATATTAATAAAACCAATGGTTTCGGAGGTATAGGAAAATTTATATAAAACTTATACACATATATATAATAGAGCTCTTTGGAATGTGAAATTGATTGCTACGCTCTTTGCTGTACATATATGTTAATTTTTTTTCAATGTTTCTATAACAGTGTATTTAATTTAATTTATGCTTTTTGGTGAAGTTTTTCTGCAACAATATATATTATTTCGTTTTACAAATCTTACTAGTTTTTAGTAAATGTCTCTATTTTATGATAACAGAGAGAGAGCCACACCATACCATTTATTTTTAGAAGCATACATTCGTAGATCACTGCTATTTTTATCTGAATGGTTCAAGAGTTCACTTGTTAAAATCTTTTCATTGCATTTAAATTATTTTAGTTTCCATTAGAAAATTGTGTGTGTGTGATTTTATAGTCCATTCGCCATCGGAGGGGTTGTAGTTGACAGCTTACAGAAGTTACCAGATATATTCTCATGTATCCATTCGCCAAACCATATGATCTGAGAGATAATTTGTTGAGCCGTTGTTACTTTTAGCAATTAAAACTTTCACAACAAACAATTTGTTTTTAACTTTCTTTTTCTTTTTAACCATGTTTACCTCTTATTCAAGCTGTCAGCCCCCACCATTTCTATGGCGAATGGACTCTAGTCGTGTGCATTCATTGTTGAACTTTTTAAGTAATTTGTTGTAAATTTGAAATAATTTCTAGGTAATTTTATTGGAAATTCTTTGATCCTTTTTAGGTCATCAAAGTCTGGTCACTCATAGTCGTGTTAGTAAAAATATATGTTAAACATTCACAAAGTGTTTAGTTAGGCCTACGTAAATTAGAGATGCCTAATAATCTTTGGCCATCATTTAAAATTTACATGATTAAAATTTAAGACTAACCATGAGTATTAAAGCTTAAAGTATACAGTTGTGAAGCTTACTCTAAATTATTTTTATTTGGTCTACAAATTACGGCACTAGTGAAATATATATGTTCTGTAAATAGAAATTTGATTCGACCTTTTCCAAAGAAAATTTTTGTTAATAATTTAAACTCCAGCAGATATTTCATAACTTAAGTATGATTCAGCAATTGAAAAAATATAGTTTTTACATTTTAAAATTTAATATTAGAGCTAGTTGCCTTTTATATTTAAAAAAAATTAATGTTGTAGGGCCTTCTCAAGATTTACCAAAATGGATAACTAACATTAATTTTAATTTTTGATACCTTAAAATTCAAGGATATTAAGAAACAACATGAATTCATAGCACATAAACTTTAGGTTTATGGTCAAACACAAAATGGTTTCAACATTTTGTGAAATAATCTAAATCTACATAGTCAATTCTAGCATCATTAAATTTATCTAATTTGATTAACGGCGTTATTTAAATTATGAATAAACTATTAAAAATCATATAGACGTAGAATTCAATATAAAAAAGTATAGTTGAAGTTTGGAATTGTTACAAATTCGCAAAGGTCAACCTGAATAAAACCATAAACTTTACATTGAGTGCAATTTGATTAGATTAAGAACTCTAATATGTAACCATCATAACATAACAAAAGTAACATGTGGATTAGATTGAGCATAAATTGATTAAATTAAAAGAAGAGATTAACATTCATTATAACATTAAAACAGCAAGATCCATCTTAAATACAATACCTATACATATAACATATTAAAATGAATAATTAAAACATAATAGTTTAAGTTAAGTTTAGTTTAACTGAAGATGGCGTAAAACAGATAAATTGTATGGTTATTGGAATATTAAAGGTTTAAGATTGAACAATAATATTGAATTGTAAATTTGAAATATTGAATTCTATATTATCTGATTGATGCCCTTGTTCCTTTTCCATAAAAAGCTGGTACATTTCAGCCCAATAATATTCCAATAACCATACAATTTATCTGTTTTACGCCATCTTCACTTAAACTAAACTTGACTTAAACTATTATGTTTTAATTATTCATTTTAATATGTTATATGTATACGTATTGTATTTAAGATGGTCTTGCTGTTTTAATGTTATAATGAATGTTAATCTGTTCTTTTAATTTAATCAATTTATGCTCAATCTAATCCACATATTACTTTTGTTATGTTATGATGGTTATATATTAGAGTTCTTAATCTAATCAAGTGGCACTCAATGTAAAGTTTATGGTTGACCTTTGCGAATTTGTAACAATTCCAAACTTCAACTATACTTTTTTATATTGAATTCTACGTTTATATTATAGATCATTTCTTTATTACAATACATCATGTTTTTCATGAATATTAAAAATCAATCAAACACGGCCTACTTTCTTGAAGTATTCTCACAAGGTGTTTGTATACAATTACTTACTATATGGCATTAGGAACTCTAAAGTTCATTGCCACACTTAGAAAATTATGACACCTATTTCTAACGTGAGCTAGTTCTATCCATTATACCCCCAATCTCGGTTATGTCCATTCTAATGTTATCCTCCCTTCTGCGTCTAGTTCTTCCCACTGGTCTCTTTTCATTGGGTTTATTAGTTAGTATCCTGAACAAGATTCTAGATTCTCCCATTCGCTTTGCATGTCCTGCCTACCGTAATCTACGAGACTTGATCATCCTAACAACATGGTATGTACCCCATCATTACATAGTCTCCTCCACTCGATTCCCAGTAACCTTATCCCTTTAGGACCAAAAAATAGATAATCATCAAAATTATATTTGTTTAAGTTATATAAATCACCATAGACGTAAGTCAAACGAATTGATCTTTATCTTAGATTAACTGTAAATATTACAATTGAAGCTTATATTTCATTTCTCTACATACATTAAAATTGGCCTTTGTTTTATTATTCCTTTGAAAATATGACAATTTAAGCTTACATTTGATTGTTCTGGAATGATTATTATTAAACCGTTACTTTTTATATAACCTATATTATCAATACCTATAAAATAACACTAATAGAGCCTATTATAATACAAGCAGAAATAACCGGGTTTTCTTTACCTCAGACAGAAAAAAATCTCTTCGTTTTATTTCTTCCTATACCTAGTTTTTAATAAATCTAATCAAAATTCTAGCTTCTAGGTGCACATGTTTATGCACAGGGGCTGCTAATTTTAAAATGTCAACTCTCTGCGTGCGGTGGATACAGCGCAATGCTCATGGCAGACAGCCTCTTCATTTTATTGATATAAGACTATCGACGTTGGACACAAAAAATTACGCTTGAATTTTGAAAAAGGTTCTTCCTATAGTAATCATAATATTATATAATAAGTGTGAAACATTTCAAGTGAACCCTCAAGCTTTATTTGACGATGTTGTTCTATAAAAATACAAAAAGATTTTCGCCTATTTTTCAAGTTTTGAATCTTACTCCCTTAATAATTTATTTGTTTAGGCTTTGTTGTATTTCTGTCGAAGTATTTATTGAGGAGAGCCTGTATTCTAATCCATGTGGGTTCTAATGTGGACTAACAATTTTATTGAAACATAATTTTGGATCTAAAAATGTATTTTTACAAACCATTCCCCCATTCATCCGAGTAGTTATAATGGTCATCTAACCTGGAGAGCATTCCAGGGTCGGCGCACGGGTGCAGACCAGAGACCACATCCACGACGCCTGCCCCAGCACCCACCGCCTCCCTGTGCGGGGGTGGCGTCGACGGCCGGGGCACTGCCACCTTCCTGGAGGCCGGTTCGGACCTGCTCAAGATGCTCGAGATGGAGAAAGAAGTGTAGAGTGGTGACGTCGTCTTGTTGCTGGTAGGGGCGTCGCGGGGCGGAGATGCTGGGGGCCCCCTGTAGGTCGGGGGCGGTGGGCTCGACGCCCGGGGGGACCCCATGCCGGACGAGCATTGGCTTGACTCTGGGCTGCTCACCACGGACACCTCGATGTCGCCTGGTTCCGTCATCACGACGACCGCATGCGGGCGGGAGTTCTGACGCGCGACTTCCGTCGGACTGTCCCCCGGTGACTCCTTCCGGATAAGGTGTAGATTCTTTTCCCGCCTGGGTCGACTACGGAGGAACCCTCTAGTCTTCTTAACGATGTCCTGAACAGAATTGCAGCTTTTCAACTGAACAAAGTTGTTTTTTAACTTTAAAAATAAATCTACAACGCGCACAAGTGTTTTTATATTTAAAAGCACGATCTACGAGATGAGCCTCGAGAGCTGGTTTTGGATGATATTCCTCATTGTCTATTTACTCGTTTAGAACGATTCCCACCTCCAAATATATCTTAAACCTCGCCAAAAGAAGAAGTTAGATTTTTGAAATAGTTATTGAATAGCGCTAAGGATAGTTCTACTTCACACTAGTGCATCTTCCGAAGAAGAAGAAGAAAGATAAACTCTGAAACGTTTTCCGAAACAGATTAACCGTTCCTGTTTAATTATTGTCGTCGACCATTTTGCTGTTCATATGATAACGCGCACTTCAACGACGTCCAGTTCTCACACTTGTATAAAAAAAAAGTTCCTTGAGAAACACAAATATAACTCACTTCACGACCACATTTAATAATAAATAATTAGTTTCAGATAACAATGTAGACATTAATTTCTTCCCTACCCTGAATGATCGGCGGATAGGACGCCGTCTGCACCGCGTCCTACCAATCCACCACGGAAACCACAACTACTGCCGATATCCTATCTTCCTCCTTACAACCACCGTGTCCTTCTTCTTCCTTCTTCTCCGTTCCAAGCCCCTCTCCACTCCCTCCGCTCAGTAAATAACGTAATTACACAACAAATAGAAGTGTCACCCATGCTTAAAAGTGTATCGACAACAGGGAGAACAAAAAAAAATGGGGGGAGTGATGGACCCCCTCCCTCCACCCCTAACCCCTAGAATAATAAAAGAAAAGAAAAGCGCTGGTAGAACCATTCAAGGATTGGTCCACTCGATAGCGATGCCTTGTGAATCAAAACGTTATCACCTTTTCGTGGTAAGCGATTATGACCCTTAACGCAACACACACCGAAAGGTTTAATTCCCTTGTTCGGAAGACGAGTTGGCCGTATCCACCGCGCCGCCGTACCGCTGACAGCTCATTGGACGAAACCGGGTCAGAGGCGTGCAGGGAGAAGGGGGTATTGATGCACCGTCGGGGGGAGTGGAAGCGATAGGGGTCGATGCTCGCGTAACTCGGCGAGTGAGTGGTGGAATCGTTTCCCCCGCAGCCGGCGGTAAACCCAGCCCACCGCGTTTCTCCAGAGGAGCTATTATCCGGACGGAGCGCAACTGAGCAAGGCACTGTGTGTTTTTTTTTATTTCATGGTACCAAATAGTCGCTGAAAAGGAAGAATAAAAGGGGTAAACGGAAGGCGCTTGCAATTAACGGTGATTACTGTGCAACCTCTTTACTTGTAAGGCATAGGTTTACGCAGAACAACCGCACAAGTCAATAACGTTCGGACTACCGCGAGGTTTTTCGACCTCTTTTGGCGGATTCAAGAAACGAATATATTGCGCGCTTAAGGATGTTCAAGCAAATTAGGTGTTTTTTTAAATTCTCATTACCAGCTTCGGTTTTGGAATGGTCTAGGGCGTTACTCTCGCATTAGACTGGACAACTGATGATGAGGAGGTCAGGGTTCGAAATCTGACTGTTTGTATTGAAAGTTTTTTTAAGTGGTTTTCTATTCTCATTCCCCAAGCAAATTCAGTTGCATTTTTTCCAAATTAAACAGGCTATATTACATATGACCCTTGACATTTGTATTGTTACTGTGATAGACTACAAATATCTTTAATGTAATTATTTATCGAAGTTTAATCAAGGCTTAACTAATTGATCACAAAAATCACGTTAGCTAAATGTAAAAAATGAAAATATCAGAGGAGACCTCAATAATTATTTATACAAGATCAAAAGATTCTTAATTCTAAGAGCACAATAGTTTAAACAAATTCAGTGACGCCAGCCAACGAGCCCCATTTTGTTTGTTATGTTAAAAAATATTTATATACGAATTTTAATCAAATTCGCTAGAGTGAATTTTGAGAAAATTGATGTTTACTCTTTTCGTCCGTAGACTATAGGGTGGATACGATTGTGTAATTCCAAGAATTCCTCCGTGGAACTTTATGAAAACTGACCGAACAGCCGACGCATGTTAACGAAGATAGTGCTAACAATTAGCGGATAGAAGGTGTCATGTGGTCAGCACAATGTAGGCTACTTTGCAACCGCTAACCTCAATTTTCTTGAACAGAGTCGTTACTTCTTTATTCAAGTACATTAGCCCCATGGCTTCTTTGGTGCTGAGTGACAGCTCCCAGCTGACATCTGACGGCTTTGAAAAGTTACCAAACCAAATTATGTATCCCTACGCCAAATCATATAATCTGCAAAAACATGTTTTTAGCAGCTGTCACTTCTGACAGTCAACATTTTAGGTATATACCTAAATGTTGACTGTCAGAAGTCAGCTGTGAGCTGTCAGTCAGTACCAAAGAAGCCACGGGGCTACTGTAGCTACTTGTTTTCCTTCAAAAAGCTTAAATGACCCCGTTCCAGATCTATTGCTTCACAGATAGTTTTGTAAGCGCCAGGGATCAAAGCGGGACTTGTGGCTCTGTAGCCAGGAACTTTGACCACTGTACCACAGAGATGGTCAATGGCTACCAAACAAAACTAAATCATAATTTGATTGAACATCCTCAATCATGCCTACTTAAAAGTAAATATTCCAACACCGTTTTTATATTATTGGAATGGCAGTACTGAAGTTTCAAAACCACTAAAACCATAATTTTCATTTAGGCCTATTTATTTGAAGTAGGCCTATTTAAAGTGCACTTTTTGAATCGACCTATGATATGAGCACGTGACTTAATAACTTAAACATAGAACAGACACAACATCCAACCCCCGGCCGTCAGCTCATCATTGTGAACGGGTAAACACACATTTCACTAAAGATAAATTTCTCGGCCATGCTAGAAATCGAACCTGGAATCCCTAGCTCAGTAGACAGACACGCTATGGATTGATCTACGGTGTCGGATCTAAAACAATCCTCCATTCTATCAAACTTATCTATCGTAGCTTTGTCGATTTGTTCGACGAAGTATAGATTTATGTTTCTAACAATAGGATAATTATTACTTGCTATATCTCGGAACTGAGATATTTCGCGTGAAAGTTTGCATTTATTTCAACTTATCGTGTGTGTTTTTTTAACTATAAAACTTAAAATGTATGATTTAACTTTCTCATAACCCCTCAGGTAGAGAAAGTATTGTGATCGTCAAAACATCACATTCAAGATTTTTATGGATGACTCTCTGAACCCGAAAACGTGTTTTTTCCTGTCTGTCTGTCTGTCTGTCTGTGTGTCTGTATCGTGACCTAGAACCGAAAGTGTGTTCCCCCAATCAGGCTAATTTATTGGTAGAATTTTCATAAAGTTTCGCGGTGAAATTCTTCATATCTACCCTATAGTATACGGATGAAAAGAGTAAACATCAATTTTCTCAAAATCCGCGCTAAAAAAAAAATGAGTAAAATTCTTGTATAAATATTTTTAACATAACAAACAAAAAGACACACCATTTTCCCATGGAAACGACTTAAGGGTACTTTACGTAAGTGAAATTTTCCCATTTATATCATATCTACACAAATCTACGAGATAATAAATAGCTTAGGTATATCATTATACATTTGTAGGGCTCTTAAAAAACAAACAGCTTTTATTATAATTAATATTTTATAAAATTAATATTTTCTGAGTTATGAATTCTCTTTTTCCCTCACTCTATTCTCTTTCCAGACGCATTCTCGCTCATGAGCCCATGATGTGAACGTTTCTTCATTATCCTTCCAGGCCAATACCGGACCACTCCACCTATAAAATACACACTAATTTACAAGCGTTGCAACACAAACACCAAACCCCTAGTCACGAAACATACATTGACCATACCACCCTCCCTACAACAAATTAACATTTAATCATCATTTTCCCTTTCATGCCAACTCCATTGATCCTTACGAGTACATTCTAAACGTTAATATCATATCCTCTCAGGCAGTTACATGGTTCAACCTTAATCTTATAATAATAAAAGGAAGTGTTTGTTTGTGTGTTTGTTTATGAGTGAAGCCCAGCCCAATCTACGGCACGCAGAGATCTGAAAATTTTAACATAGTTTGTAGGATGGGGGTCAGAATGCACCTCAAAGCAGGATTTTTAATTTGCTTTTTAATTAGGCTATTTATAACTAATTTTGGAAGAAAATATTTTTAATCTTGTTTAGATTTACATTTCAAAGATAACGTTTCAAAATTAAATCGGACATCACGAAGGGAGGAGGGGAGGGGTTATATTATATAATTCTAATGCCACAATGGGTCACGGGCAGCGCCGTGCGGGATTGCTAGTCTCTAATGTGACCCACTTCTCATCCTTGAAGATAATGGATACACATTCTCGCCACCAACACCACCATACCTTCTTAAGGACCTTCCCAACGTCTTGGAACAAGTTCAGTCAGGTACACAGACCTCTCCCTGGCTCTCTCTAATGTCGGTGAGCTACACGGTATGAAGAGAGCTCACCAACATTGTCGAACAAGTTCAGTCAGGTACACAGGTCTCTCCCTGGCTCTCTCTAATGTTGGTGAGCTACACGGTATGAAGAGAGCTCGCCAACATTGTCGAACTTAAGATAGTGACTGCACTATTAGGATGCCTGATCTGAAAGGCTTTATTTCTTACCAGAATACAACTGTACATTAGGATTCTGGTACGAAATAAGACCTTCCAGGATGGTGTTTCCTACACCAAATCAAGGCGTAGTTTATGGATGTGTGAAGCTTCGAAATCTCGAGGTCAAAGGACAAATTTCCTTCGCTTTGACTTCTACACCCACAGTAACTTTCGTATCTTTGAAACATTTCGAAGGAAGAATAAATTGTCAATAAATAACGTACATATTTGATATATCTAATTAAATATGACATTTTACAACATATAGGCCTAATAATTTCTAGAACATACTACTCACAGTTTTAAAGCCCAAGTAATGATTAAATGGCATCTATAAAGTAACCGGTCCCTGGGTGTAGTGGTCAGTGCACCTGGCATTCAACCTAGGGGTCCCGGGTTTGATGCCCCGATGGTATCATGTATATTTTTCTTGAAAGGGTAACTATCCCAACGGTCACCATGGTCTGGTTAGGTTTAAAGTTTATACTTGTTCCACACCTTGATTTTACCTGTCACCATCTCCTCCTCGGGACACTGGGGAGAGCCTCCACGGAAAGAATGTACTATCAGTACATTCGGGCGTCCCCTGGTCAGCGGTACTGTACATTAGCACCAGCTAACCTTTCCCCAAATTAGGGCACTAGTGATGTGACTAAAAACTAAGCATAGTTAAAGAAACATATTTTAGGATAGGTAGAATAATTAAATCGGTTTTGTTTTTCCCGCTAAACCTTTCTCTTTGCACTTAAAGGATCGTTAAAAAAATTAAAAGTATTGTTATGTAACAATAAACTCCATATTTCCAGCTTTTCTTCGCATTTTAAAAGTCATCTTCGAGCCCACTCTCGCCTCCTAGTTATAAATAATAAAAAAAACACATCTAATTCACGTCCAATCGTCTATATTGTCACTTTGAACATGAGTGGGGGCTGAATATTTCTAAATACAACGATGTTGTATCTCACACAGGGGTAGTTATTGCACCCTCTATCATTAGAACAGCACGAAGCTTTTCATCCCCCTCGCCTGTGTGAACTTTTCATCCCTCTTAAACAATAACTAATACAACCCTCTGAAGGCAACCTACCAGCTGAATATCATCCTCCCACTGATATTGTCTGTGAACGATGGCCTTGGGCATTCAAACATCAGACCAGTGACTCCCGGCCAGGGTTCCGCGAGGATTTGCAAAAGCTTGCTTTTTATTGGTCTGTATACAGGAAAGGAAAGGTTGAGGGAAAGAGGAGCTTAGGAAGAAGGAGGATTCAAATACTAGATGAGTTTAAGGAAATAAGAACATTCTGGGAGCTTAAGGTGGAGGCAGAGGACAGGGTGCATTGGAGGTCTAAGGTTAATGACAGAAGGAATGGACTTGTCGTAAGATAGAACACCTAATAATACATACTTTGTGGACAATGTGCAAATATACTCAAAGAACTCGTGTATACGAAGAAGATATTAGTACCGGTAATTATGTTAAAAGTGGGGGTAGTAAGAATATTGATAAGTTATGGTCGACCTCGGTGCTCTTGGAGTAAAGTGCTCGCCTCAGGACCCGATGCTCGTGGGTTCAATCTCAGTCGGGGTCGATCTTGAGCGGTAATAATCCGTAGCACAACTTCCTATGGAGGGGAAGTAAAGCCGTCGGTCCCCATGTCGATTGTGGCACGTAAAATAACCCTGGAAAGTATAAAGAAAATACCTTCCCCGGAAAAATTGGTAGATCCTTTCGATCTCGCTCATAGAAATTCTCGTATGTTGATATAACCAGTCGGTTCAGAAAGTGCATGTTAAATACCTCAAATAGATGAAGATAAACCAATTTCAAGTACCAAGGGACAGTAATAATTAGTAAATATAAGTAGGCAATAAACACTCCTGAAATGATTTATTCAAAGTATGAGTTAATTATTGTTCGGCCGGGGTTCAATCCTCGGTTCCGGCACAGATTTATCTGATTGCCAAACCCTTCCTTCACCTCCGACAAGACATCTTGTGAATGTGGGGAATGCCAAGCCTCCACCGTGGTTCGGATTCCACGTTTGTAGGCCCTCCATTTCATCTCACAATCACCCTAGCATTACACATTAGCGTAAGTGCGTATAACCCGAACGGGTAGTAAGACGTGCCGCTAATAATAATAATAATTATTATTATTGTTAATATTTTAATAACTCTAGGTCTACTAGTTTAAGCACAGATATTTTGTAATCTACCCCTGTCGGACCTAATGTTTCGGTCAGGTAGGGATCCCCGTAGATTCTATGAAATATTTTAAGGGTCGCTCCAAACAAACAAGGTTAGAAATCACTGCAATAGACACATACGTTGCATTTGGTTGTGGGTTCGAGCTCCTACCGGATACACCGGTGGAGTTTTCCACATGCTATTTTTGAAAGTGTGGTTTTTCATCCTCCTACCATGGTAATACAGGTGAAGACAGATACGCTACGCAACCCTTCTCATCTGAACCGCTTAGATTAAGACTATAATAATCCTTTTGTTTAAAATATAGGCCTACTTTAGGCTAACTAGCTTCTAACTTCTAACTAACTTCTTGAGACAAATTTTAAGGAGTTGTAATTATATTAGGCCTTTTTTTAATATGTTTATTATCTCATGGAATACTTAACGTGGGCTTTCTAAATAATATAATTTTTTAGCAGCACGTCTTACTACCCGTTTGGGTTTTACGCTCATGTACTAATTACGTTAGCGGGCTAGGAATGAGCAAGGTTGAATTTAAAGGAAGTGCACCCACATATTCGTAAAGGGAGAGTGGGAAAACATTAAGGAAAATCCCCCTCAGTACAACCGACCAGGATCGAACTAGATCTCCCTGTCATCAGCCGTTTAATCTCTTGTAAGAGTGATGCCTTAGACCATGCGGCCACCAAAGAGAGTTTAATAATATTAGGCTACGTATTTCAATACACATTAGACACCAGTGCACTTATATATTTACTAAAGTACCTAAGTCAGGACCCTGCTGGAATCAAACCAGTGGTCTCTAGATTTGTGTTCGACCTAGGAAAGAGTGCACTCGTCTGAATATGACAAGACGGAATATAACTCATCCAGATTGAGATTTGTTGAGGATCGAACTTCGTCTGAATATGCCAATACAGAATATAACTAATCTAGAGTGAGCTTTGTTGAGGATTGAACTTCGTCTGAATATGACAAGACAGAATATAGGCCTAACTCATTCAGAGTGAGCTTTGTTGAGGATTGAACTTCGTCTGAATATGACAATACAGAATATAACTCATCCAGAGTGAGCTTTGTTGAGGATTGAACTTTGTCTGAATATGACAAGACAGAATATAACTCATTCAGAGTGAGCTTTGTTGAGGATTGAACTTCGTCTGAATACGACAAGACAGAATATAACTCATCCAGAGTGAGCTTTGTTGAGGATTGAACTTCGTCTGAATGCGACAAGACAGATTATAACTCATCCAGAGTGAGCTTTGTTGAGGATTTAACTTCGTCTGAATACGACAAGACAGAATATAACTCATCCAGAGCGAGCTTTGTTGAGGATTGAACTTTGTCTGAATATGACAATACAGAATATAACTCATCCATAGTGAGCTTTGTTGAGGATTGAACTTCGTCTGAATATGACAAGACGGAATATAACTAATCCAGAGTGAGCTTTGTTGAGGATTGAACTTCGTTTGAATATGACAATACAGAATATAACTCATCCAGAGTAAGTTTTGTTGAGGATTGAACTTCGTTTGAATATGACAATACAGAATATAACTCATCCAGAGTGAGCTTTGTCGAGGATTTAACTTCGTCTGAATACGACAAGACGGAATATAACTCATCCAGAGTGAGCTTTGTCGAGGATTGAACTTCGTCTGAATACGACAAGACGGAATATAACTCATCCAGAGTGAGCTTTGTTGAGGATTGAACTTCGTCTGAATACGACAAGACAGATATAACTCATCCAGAGCGAGCTTTGTTGAGGAATGTACTTTGTCTAAATACGACAAGACAGAATATAACTTTTACAGAGTGAGCTATGTTGAGGATTGAACTTCGTCTGAATACGACAAGACAGAATATAACTTTTACAGAGTGAGCTTTGTTGAGGATTGAACTTCGTCTGAATACGACAAGACAGATATAACTCATCCAAAGTGAATTTTGTCGAGTATTGAACTTTGATATTCCGAGTCAAAGCTGCCACGCTCTTCTCGACAAAGCCTGGAGGCTACAAATGTATTGAATTAAAACCCGGACCTTTAGTTCCCACCACTTTAACAAGAAGCGCTATATTATTGCACGTAGGCCCATAGGCTTCAACCATCGAGTGGGCCGAGCTAGTTTTGAAAAGCACGCTCTTCAAAATGTTTGTGGGGGGGCCCCGGGTATAAAGGCCGAAGTGTGGAAGGGTAAGGGGGGAGTGGGGGGATATTCTCTTGTTATAATTTATTGTATTATTACTTTTCCTACGGACAAAAGGAACATTTTGTTAGAACCATTGTGCATTGTGTTTTCAATTACAATGTTAACGCTGGATTTTAAGAAAGGGTTTCATGTTTGTGTCTATATACACAGTCTAGCCATAGGTTACCAACAAATAAATCTATCACAAAACATTTTCATACAATTTTTTTTTTAAACTCAAGGTTTACTATAACACGTCAGTAAATTTAAGAAACAAGTTATACAAAATAATGTTTTGTCTAAAAAAAAACCTGTAGGTCTACGTTTTAATTCGTTAATTTTATTTTACACATGCGTTTTAATTTTTTTAAATAAAACCTAGCTAAATGTAACAAAGAAAAATATAATACAAGCTGTTGGAGGGTTTAGTTTTATAAAAGACGTTGTAGGTTGTGAGTGCAAATTTGTTTTTCTTGCTTGCAACGCTAAATAAAATAGGCCAATGTTCATACGAAAAATTATGTTCATACGAAAAATTAAAAAATAATAATGATACACTTAACATTCATAAAAGCTTGTCTAAATGTAAGCCTTCAAGCAGATGGTTTTTAAACCATTTTTGAAACATAAGCTTAAAGAGAGTTGCCCCTAAGTAACTGAGATATCGCCAATCAGATATTGCGTTCAGGTTATATAAGTACAAAAACCATTTATAGTACACGAGTTGGTTGTTTACTGGAACTAACACAAAACTATTTGCTATGACGATATACATATTCAGACTTGTCAAGATGGTTAGATGTTGTAATTTTCTAATCTGAAACCCACCTCGGTGGCGTAGTTGGCTAACGCGCTAGTCGTGTTGAGCTCGACTGCTCAGGACGGGGAGATCGAGGTTCGAATCTCGGGCGGGTGAACTGGGCGGGGGTGTTCCTAAATGGTTTTCCACTTCTCCCTCCACGCAAATGCGGGTTCACTTCCTCTAATTCAACCTTCTCAATTCCTAATCCACTAGCGTAATTAGTACTTAAAGCGTGTAACCCGAACTGGTAGTAAGACATGGTGCTGAATAATAATTAAAAAAAATTATAATCTGAAAAGTCCACAAATCCACATATTTTGGTTGATTATTAAGACCTAAATGCTCGGGAAACTAAAGGTAACTGGTGTAGGAGCGTAGAATTGATATGTATGTATCTAATGATTTAGTTAAATAGGACGGCTTCACCAAAGTACAGTACGTATTGCTTTTTGTATTTTCCGTCTTCCCTGTTTGTTCCTCTACCGATGTCCAACTCCACAAATTAAATTTATAAATCCACTTGGCTTATGGCGTTTGTAAATCCTTTCTTACCCGCCTTAGGTGGTGTACTTGGCTAAAGCTCTATATTTGTGTTGAGTTAAACTGCCGAGGATGGGGAGATCGAGGTTCGAATCTCGGTTGGGTGAACTGGAGGTGTTTTTCCCTAAATGGTTTTCCACTCTCCCTCCACGCAAATTTGGGCTCACTTCCTCTAAATTGAACTTTACCTATTCCTAATCCATTAGCGTAATTAGTACTTTATAGCCCGTATAACCCGAACGGGTAGTAAGACGCGGGGCTAAATAATAATATTAAACCCTCTCTGGTGCTTTAAAAAATGTTGTTTGGTTACGGTATCTTGACTAGGGGTGAGGACTTTATCTGGGTATATTATTAGCCAAGATAACTGGCCCCGTGGTATAGTGGTCAGTGCACCTAGCTACGAGCCTATCCCGGGTTTGATACCCGGCCGGTACCTCAGGTATTTTTCCCGAAAAGGGAATTACCCCAATGATCACCAGGATTTGGTTGATTAGCCATAAGCTAGGTTTAAATGTCTCCACTGGTTCCACACTCTCATACTCAAGATCACCCTCATACTCATTATCACCTTCATACTCACTATCACCTTCATACTCACTATCACCTTCATACTCGCTATCACCCTCATACTCACTATCACACTCATACTCACTATCGCCCTCATACCCACTATCACCCTCATACTCACTATCACCCTCATACCCACTATCACCCTCATACCCACTATCACCCTCATACCCACTATCACCCTCATACCCACTATCACCCTCATACCCACTATCAACCTCATACCCACTATCACCCTCATACTCAAGATCACCGTCATACTTATTATCAGCCTAATACCCACTATCACCCTCATACCCACTATCATCATACCCACTATCACCCTCATACCCACTATCATCATACCCACTATCATCATACCCACTATCACACTCATACTCATTATTAGCCTAATACCCACTATCCCCATAATACTCATTATCATTCTCATACTCATTATCAGCCTCATACCCACTATTATCCTCATACCCACTATCATCATCATACCCACTATCACCATCATACTCATATCACACTCATACTCACGATCACCCTCATACTCATTATCAGCCTAATACCCACTATCACCCTCATACTCACTATCACCCTCATACTCATTATCAGCCTCATACTCACTATCACCCTCATACCCACTATCACCCTCATACCCACTATCATCATCATACCCACTATCACCCTCATACCCACTATCACACTCATACTCACGATCACCCTCATATTCATTATCAGCCTAATACCCACTATCACCCTCATACTCATATCACACTCATACTCACGATCACCCTCATACTCATTATCAGCCTAATACCCACTATCATCATCATACTCACTATCACCATCATACTCACTATCACCATCATACTCATTATCACCCTCATACTCACTATCACCATCATACCCACTATCACCCTCATACCCACTATCACACTCATACTCACTATCACCCTCATACCCACTATCACCCTCATACTCACTATCACCCTCATACTCATTATCAGCCTCATACCCACTATCACCCTCATACTCACTATCACCCTCATACTCACTATCACCCTCATACTCACTATCACCTTCATACTTACTATCACCTTCATACTCACTATCACCTTCATACTCACTATCACCCTCATACTCATTATCACCCTCATACTCACTATCACCCTCATACTCACTATCACCCTCATATCCACTATCACCCTCATACCCACTATCACCCTCATACCCATTATCAGCCTCATACTCACTATCACCATCATACCCACTATCACCTTCATACCCACTATCACACTCATACTCACTATCACCATCATACCCACTATCACCCTCATACCCACTATCACCCTCATACTCATTATCAGCCTCATACTCACTATCACCATCATACCCACTATCACCCTCATACTCACTATCACCCTCATACTCATTATCACCCTCATACTCACTATCACCATCATATCCACTATCACCCTCATACTCACTATCACCCTCATACTCATTATCAGCCTCATACCCACTATCACCCTCATACTCACTATCACTCTCATACCCACTATCACCCTCATACCCACTATCACCCTCATACCCACTATCACCCTCATACCCACTATCACCCTCATACTCATTATCAGCCTCATACCCACTATCACCTTCATACTCATTGGCACCTCATCTCATCTCATCGGGACATGGAAAGAGCCTCCACGGAAAGGATGTACGATTAGTACGGTACATTTGGGCGTCCCCCTGACAACGGTACATTCGTACTCGATAATCTTTCCACAGACTGGGACGAGAATTATGTAGCCCACACGCGCGATATTATTATACTAACCAAAATGGTTGGGACTAATGCTGTGACGTGTATTATTTCCAGAGGACGCAGTTCCTGTTAGAACTGTAGGCTTACCTGTTATTATGGTCTCCCCAGTTTGTCCCCATTTGACCAACCGTATATAGAATTTTCTCCACACGCCTCACATGGGAATAGATTTATGTCGATACCTGACCAATGTGTGTTCTACTGAGTGATGATAACAAATCAGAGAGACAGTTGGTGACCTGGCGGTCTAGGGGTAAGGTGTCAGACTTCTGTGCTAGGGGTCCGGGGTTCAATCCCCGGTCCCGGCACAGATTTATCTGATTACCAAACCATTCCTTCACCTCTGACAAGACATCTTGTGAATGTGGGGAATGCCAGGCCTCCACCGTGGTTCGGATTCCACGTTAAACTGTAGGTCCTATATTTCATCTCACAATCACCCTACCATTTCACATTAGCGTAAGTGCGTATAACCCGAACGGGTAGTAAGACGCGGTGATAATTATAATAAAAAAACAGAGACACAGTTTTTAGCAAGCTCTGCTTGGACTAACAATTCTACACGACACGGCACTGCAGGTGACAGAATTAAACAATTTTATTTGATTAGCACCGTGTCTTATCACCCTTTCGGATTATAAGCACGTGTATTAATTAAGGTAACATGTTATGGATGAGGAAGGTTGAATGTATAGTAAGTGTACCCACATTTTCTTTTGATGGAGAAAGAATGGAAAGCAATTCGGGGAAAATAACCCTCAGTTCACCTGACCGCTATTCGAACCCGGATCTTCTTATAATCGGTAGTCTAGTCTACTCTGAGAGTAGCGCGTTAGATCACACGACCACTGAAACGGGTAAACTATGCCCCTATTATCACTTTAAATAATTGTTTTAGAAAAAATTAAACATTCGTTATGTTTGTAAAAATATTGTTTTAATTTATTTTTTAAGTTATTTATTATTAAAATTAAATTAATTAATTAATAATATATATCTGCAACATTTCTCAAAGTTTTAAATTTTAATGCGTTAAACATAGTTAGAACACAACTTAACAAAATACTTTTGAGTCCCCACAATTTTTTCAGGGGTGCAACGGGGTCCGGAAGTTCAAAAGTTTGCGAAAATGCGCTGTTTTAGACTATTCGGCCACCGAAGCGGGTGACCTAACAAATTAACACTTGTGTTATCGTTCACAGGAGATAAGACTGCTTGATTCAGGTGAGTCCAACAGGGAGTCCTGGGAAACAACCCTGAGAGGGAGATGAACAAGAACATCCCTCTCGTGGCCACCCGGAGCGCTACTGGGCGGGACAGGTGTCCCCCGTGAAGGAACCGTGTCGCTCCGCGCGTTCCTCTTGTTGTACCGAGGGGGGCAGGGGCGGTAACTTGGAGGAACCACGCTGATGAGAATCTTTCTCTCCCGGCTCAGCCACCTCTTACGATTCATGCGTCCCTCCTACAGAGAGAAATTGTTAGGTAGACATCGCGCAGCTTCTTGCCGGCAAACAACAACGTAAGACGACGGACCCACCCATTTTTGTCGCCTGCAACTTCATATAGCTTTGACTATTGTGATTTTGTATTAATTCATTTTATGTAAGGATTATCTCACACCACATGGAATCAGTGGCGTATTGTGAAATGTTTCCAGGGTAGACAGAACTGTTTTTTAAAAATCCGAAGTAAGTTATTTAACCTCCACTTTTATCAACCCACTGATTATATCGGTACATATCTTAAAAAGACTAACTTAAATCTATATCCAGCCCCCCCAGCCTCAATTTCACCCCAATTTCACCTATAATATTCTCTCTTTTTTTCTACCATTCCAGGAACCGAGCCTGGGACTCTTAACTTAGTTAGCAGACACGCTACTGGGATAAGATACCGGACCAGAGTCAGTTAAAACTGTGTTTGTGATATTTTCTCAACAACTTGATTCCCCTTTTCATAGTAATAATAATAATAATAATAATAATAATAATAGGCTATTTAGCACCGCGTCTTACTACCCGTTCGGGTTATACGCTTTAAGTATCTAATTACTCTAATGGATTAGTAATTGGGAAGGTTGAATTAGAGGAAGTGAGCCCGCATTTGCGTGGAGGGAGAGTGGAAAATCATTTAGGAAAAACCGCCCCCAGTTCGCCCGACCGAGATTCGAACCTCGATCTCCCCGTCCTCAGCAGTCGAGCGGCTCAACACGACTAACGCGTTAGCCAACAACGCCACCGAGGCGGGTCTTTTCATAATCGTCGTTAGTTCTTAAACATTAGGGGTGATAGAACGAAATCATTATTTTACACTTTAAAATATAACATGCGTAAACTTGAAGAGGAAGTAGTAGTAATAAAAATAATAATAACGAAATTATTTCTAAAAGTTGAATACTCAATTACCTCAACAATTTATTGACTGTTCCATAAGGATTTTAAATTTTCCGAATAAAACAATTCACTGTTTCTCTTAAGAGTACTAAGAGTGTCTAGTTTGATATTTTTGGGGATGGGGGAGAAGTGAGCTTAGGCATGAAAAAACTCTCTCGGAGAACCGGACCTTAGTTGTTAACCACGTGCTTCTATCTGTCTGGGCTATCCTCAATATTACACAAATAGGGTAGGTATGAGGAAAATAAAATTTAAAGGAAATGTACCAGCATTTGAGTATCAGGAGAGTGGGAAAATATCTAGGATAAACCACCCTCAGTACACCCGGCAGGGATTCAAACCGTGACCTCCCATGTCTCTGAAAAAACCCAGACAAGGTTCACGTCTTAGTACACGTGTCCATAAATGCGAGTTAAAATTGTATTATTATTATTATTATTATTATTATTATTGGTTACTTGGTGGTCTAGGGGTAAGGTGTCAGACTTCTGTGCTGGTGGCCGGGGTTCAATCCTCGGTCCCGGCACAGATTTATCTGATTTCCAAACCCTTCCTTCACCTCTGACAAGACATCTTGTGAATGTGAGGAATGCCAGGTCTCCACCGTGGTTCGGATTCCACGTTAAACTGTAGGTCCTCCATTTCATCTCACAATCACCCTACCATTACACATTAGCGTAAGTGCGTATAACCCGAACGGGTAGTAAGACACGTTGCTAATAATAATAATAATAATAATAATAATACATTATTATTAGCAACGTGTCTTACTAACCGTACATTATACATACGTAATACATTATTATTATTGTGACTTTGTGTCGTCCTAAGTGGACAGTGAAATCGGGGGTAAATTTAAGTAAACTCACCAGCATTTTCTTGTAAATAAGAAAGAAACCCAAATTATGTAAAATATAATGCTTAGAGTACACGTCAGTTGGGATAATGACTTTCTCCTAAGTTACGTTTTAAGCTAAATGACTTTTAGGCTTTACGCCTCCTGTCCCATGCCTGAATCCTGAGTGCGCAAGTTTCTGAACACAAAAAGAACTACATTTAAACATAAATGAGATCTATGTTTATTCTGGCAGCGATAAGTGTATAATCTGCGTCTATTTTTAATAAGAGTGGTTTTTAAACTACATTTTTGGTCGATCTAAATTGAAAGTATTTTCATTTAAATGACACAAATGGAGAGAAATAAGTTTTTAATAACAGCAGAGGATTAGTTAGATCCTTTAGTAAATAAGCAGATTATTATCAAGAGGAACATTAAGTAGGGGAGGGTACTAAGCAAGGTGTTAAAAAAATACAAAAATACAACCGAGCATTTGATGCTCACTCTAGAGGAGGGGGGGAAGGGGTATAAAGCAGTGAAGGTTGTAAAAATCACATTTATTGGGCAGGCAAATCGAAACTTTTTTTGACAGGGATGTCCAAAATATTATCTTTATTCTATTTCCATTTGATCTACCGAAGATCAGCCGTTTTAGAGATAGTTGCGAAACATCGGAGCCAATTTCAAATACGGTAGACTTAGCACAGTTTGGATCGGTCATGACTCTTTACTATGTTTTTTTAGAAAGGCAATTACAATTCTACGAAAAAGAATTTCCTATTAATTATTTCGCCGAAAAAGTATAAGAAAATGTCTAGTTCCCCTGCACTATTTACGCCGTCAGTACACATTTTATTGTACTTGGAGGGCTGGGAAATTCAAATTTGACACATTTGTATGGCCATAACAGATACTAAAGAGTTGTTGAATATCTGTTATGAACATAGCGGCTTTAGATGACAAACTTTTTTTTTGTCATTAAATTCCAGGACAGCTTTGACAAATAATCTAGAATTGTTGATATCACCATGTGAAGAAAATTAAACTATGTTTCTACTGGAGACTTATTTGATTTATGATGACCAGTTTTGTCCATCCTTGTCTCATCCCTTGAGGAGAATAAAAGCTTGTTTACGTTCGATGACGCCCCATGTGAAAGTATCCACTTCTACCTGGGCCATTCTTGGAGTGTCCTCAGGTAAAAGACAAGAAAGGACTTTTTTTTATTTAACTAAGTCCTTTCCTTTAGTGAAGTGTCGAGTAGTGCATGAACTCAGTGAAGCGAGAGATGTGTTAGTACTTCATCTCTAGGATTAGTGGCGGTGTTGAAAGTGTTTTGTGTGTTAGGGAAGTAAAGAGGGACTGTGAGTCCAGATACTTACCCCTCACTTTCAATTTGTTATCTCACTGCGTGACGTACTCTCACAACGACATTGTCCACGTGGTACACATTTTATACTTTATTTAGCACCGCGTCTTACTACCCGTTCGGGTTATACGCCTATGTATCCGCATTTGAGTGGAGGGGAGTGTGGAAAACTATTTAGGGAAAAAAATACCTCAATGCAACTGACCGGGATTGAATCCCAATTTCACCGTCTTTGACAATCTAGTCCAACATGAGAGTGGCGCGTTAGACCACACGGCCACCGAACCGGGGGGTACACACATCTTAACACAAAATATAGTGTGGTAGGTTATGAGAGCTAAGGGCAGTATTTTCGCAGTTTTGTAGCAGAAAAAAAAAATTCCAGTGGTGATATCAATAGGATGTTGAATATCTGGAAAAGGTGTCCTATAATTTGATGAGAGCTTTTTATCTTCATTTAAATTTTTTTTATCGAAATGTTCATGACAGAAATTCAAGAACGGTTGAAATTAATATGTGTATAAAGTGAAACTCTTATGTTTGTACTGGATTTATTTCACCAAAGTAAATTGTTTTCTATTAAAACTGCAGAAAACAGTCACCATTTTTCGAGTCCTTTTCCATCCCACCTTAAATGTGATAACTTATTGGTCCAACACTGTGGTTAATTCGGTACAGTAACGTTAGAAATGGGGTATCGATAGAACAGTTTTTATCCTTTTCTTATTTTAAGTACAGAGAAAATTATTATTATTGTATATTGTTATTTCTAATATCTAAAGAAAAATATTGATAATTTGCAAATTCCAAGAATTGAAAGAAAAATATTGATAGACCTTACTTTCTACTCATTTCTAGTATCGAAAAAATGTAGTTCTGCACTCCCCCTCCACGTTAATATGTGAAACAAATTTCTAAGTTTAATCCATCTCAAATCTACCTCAACAGTGTAAGTATTTGGACACCCTGGATTGGTAATAAAACATGTACAACAACTAATTATTACTTTTTAATGGATAATTGTTAGCGATTCTCATAGGGAGAACTTTATCTGACAGTTAAAAAAGTTGCACATAACTACTTTGACTTATTCATACGTCAAATCATGTGAGCTACAACTTTCATTCTGAATATACATTATAAATAATACAGAATAGCACTAGACCTAATAAAGGAGTGAAATATAAAGTGAAAGCATTTTTTTTTTAATTTTATAAACAAAAACTGATTCTTTAAAAAAGAAAATATCATCTTGACTTACAATCATATTTTATAGGTTAACTAAACAAATACTCCATGTCGTCAACTTGCAATCGAGCCATACTGACCATGTAATTACCATCTGTTGGCGAAGATAGGGCCAACTTCCGTGGATAGAGGGTGTTATGTAGTTATCACAATGAACTCTCCAGCGGTTAATCTAAGTTTTCTAGACCGGAGCTACTACTTATTTATTCAAGTATCTCCTCATTTGTCCTCACGAGGCCGAGTTAACCCCGTACCAGAACTGCTTCACAGAAAGTCTGGAAGTGCCGGAGATCGACAACAGGACCTCTGTACCTGTAACTCCAACCACTAGATCATCGTAAGCGGTCATTTGAAAGGTTAACATATCCTAAAATAGTTTCAATACATGTGTGTCCAGTTTTCCACCTCCTAAATCCAAAGATCGGTGGTTCCTCCAACTACGGCTTGAGAGCCTATTTAGTATAGTCGAGTGTTCCACCCAGGTGCTCTGGTGTGCTAAGTAGCCAGGAGCACAATACTAGTCTAAACCTCTTCAAAGTGCTTGGAGAACCCTTGATGTTCAAAGAGAGAGAGAGAGAGAGAGAAAGCAAATAGAAAGATAAAGAGAGAGTTAAGTAGTGCAACTAACAGTCTTCAAGTGAGGGCCATTAATACAAGAGGATTTAAACCCAAAGACCACAAGCCCATCCGAATGTTTCCACACACTTCCCTTTTACCAAACAGAGGGCGGTGGGTTGGGGTGGGGTTGGGGGGGGGGGGCAGCTATTCCAAACAAAACAAAGATTACGTTTCTTCTGCCTTCACCTTCTTCGAACTGAAAGAGATGTTATTGTGGATTTGGTACACTTCAGTGTGTTGTGTTGTGGGTCATTGAGATAGAATTGATTTCACAAGTCTAAGAATACGACCATAGAAACCGAAATACCTTATATTATACATTGTTAAGAACTATAAATATTACAGTAGTAAGGGATGACATTCTAAATCAATAATTATGTAGTTGGTCAAATATACTCTTTATCTTAGACATAGAATACTGAGGAAATAGGGCTCTCACTGTTTCAGAAATAAGCACTATAGAAATAACTTAGAAGATACAGTCCAATTTTCATAGGACATCCTTTTCTGTCAGCTATTATATCTACTTTCACGTATTCTTAGGTATTGACATGTGACACGTTTACAGCTGTAACTTTTGATGGATGGTATGGATAACTATAAAATAACACTAGCTAGTAGTTCTGTGAACAGTGAACCTCGCTCCCAGAGTATACCCTGCTTCATCCATTCTCTAATCGTAGCTTACAATCATTGGCTATAAAATAACACTAGCTAGTAGTTCTG
This sequence comes from Timema californicum, assembly GCA_902141385.1. Taxonomy (NCBI): domain Eukaryota; kingdom Metazoa; phylum Arthropoda; class Insecta; order Phasmatodea; family Timematidae; genus Timema; species Timema californicum. Next base: position 108,115 of record CABFOW010001410.1, on the reverse strand, counting down.
TGAACAGTGAACCTCGCTCCCAGAGTAGACCCTGCTTCATCTATTCTCTAATCGTAGCTACAATCATTGGCTATAAAATTGTCTTCACATGGTGATAAATAACAGTTCTCGAATATCTGGCATGAGCATAACAGCATTAGATGACAAACATTTTAAATGAAGAGAGAAAGCGTTCATTAAATTTCAGGACATCTATGACAGATATTAAATAACTGTTGATATCTCTATGTGAAGAAAATTAAACTAACGATTTTTACTAAAGCAAGATTTCATTAATTTTGGCCAAAAAGTTTTTTTCTATAAAATCTGCATAACCACTGGCATTTTCTCGCGTTCCTTCATTCACTACATTGAGATATCTAACTCAAGAGAAATGGTTGAGTAGGTGAATTATAAGGAAACGCACCCGCATTTATCAGTGTCCTTTTGTGCTAGAGTCAGGTGTCCCATCATATACTTAGCTGCCTGCAAAATATGATCAAATTTTTTTTAAATTCGAGGAAATACGTCATAATATTGAAAGATGTCAGCAAAGGAATGTGCAAGAAGAGGAAAATAAGACCTGTGAGGAGATACAGTAAATAAAGAAGGGCAGCTCGTCTTTGTAGGTTTTGTGTGGATAAGAAGTTAAGTCTATTTCGTTCACGTGAATGGTTCTTGTCAATACATTGATTCCTCTTAGTAGCGCGTCAACAGAATGTGTGTAGAGTAAAATACTGTATTATTGTGCCTTTCAGATGGTTTAGTGTCCAGATGGTATCTGTGTTATTTCACCAAAGATTCTGAGAAAATAGATCAAGATGCTACAGGGAAAATAGCAATAAAACAACAATACAAAATAGCACTAGTAGAGAGGTAGCCAACTAGCGGCCCATGAGAGGTCATTTTCTGCAGCCCGCGACAAGATTAACCAAACCATAAATATAGATTATTATTATTATCAGTTTTAGCCACGGGCTTCCTGATGTGTGTATATTTTCAAACTTTCTTCTTGGAATATATGATATTCAAATTGCTTCCTTTTTTCAGTCCAGGCAAGAGATGGGCATCGCCTTTTTGGAACTGGTACAGCGAGAAAAATATCTTGAGTGAATTCAGCAGGTGAATTGCATCCATGTTTGTAAGCACGCACTTGTTGACTGCACTCTTTTTCCATTATGAAAGCAGGGAAATCATCGCAAATAAACAGATGGATTAATGATCAATTTCTTGACTTGTTACAAGTATCAACATTATTTAAAATCGACTTGGTTGTACTCGTTTTTCTACATGAGCGCCCAGTGTTCTTATGAACTTGTATTTAATTTTAATAACACCAATATTTCACAGGAAAAATGTATTAGAATTAGAATTTTTAATTTCTTTGTGTATAATAATTATTATTATTATTAGCACCGCGTCTTACTACCCGTTCGGGTTATACGCACTTACGCTAATGTGTGATGGTAGGGTGATTGTGAGATGAAATGGAGGACCTACAGTTTAGCGTGGAATCCGAACCACGGTGGAAGCCTGGCATTCCTCACATTCACAAGATGTCTTGTCAAAGGTGAAGGAAGGGTTTATTAATCAGATAAATCTTTGCTGAAACCGAGGATTTAACCCCGGCCGCCAGCATAGTTTGTGTATAATCGTGCATCTGAAAGGTACAGAGGGGAAATTTCAGTTTTTACTCAAATAGAGTTAGTGCTGCTATCTGTTAGACAATCATGAAACCTTTCTAATTGCTTTAGATTATGGTGAGCNTATATATATATATATATATATATATATATATATATATATATATATATATATGCGCTACTATCTTAAAGAGAGTGTGTTTATTATTCAATAGAATACTCCTAAATATTGGTTAAACAAAACGTTGTGCGGACCATGACTCAAGTACACGTATATTGGCCCATGTATCAACGTAAGTTCTAAGTTGGCCACCCCTGCACTTGCTAGTACTTTAAAATTATGGTAGGAAGAATCTTTATAATAAACAACATTTTTGTGCCCAGCAACGATAACATTTTACTATTATTATTCATATTATTTAAAATGATTTGATGATATTTAGTCCGCCATTTTGTATTACTTGGTAGCGTGTCAAACTACTGAAACAAAGATTCCCAGATTCGATTCCCAGCGTATTTGAGAATTAATATCGTTAGTGAAATTGGTGTTTCTTTATCCACAGTTTCATCTTAGCGCTCGTGACTCCTCTTAGAATCAGGTCATTCGGCCTCTGAAACAGCTGTGAATTTATTTTAAAGTATAAGGTTCTGCCATTTTTGGGACTTTCTCTATAAATGTCTTTCTTATAAAGTCCCTTTATCGGGCTATCTAATGGGAAAAACAAGGCTCTTATTTTCATTCGATAAGTCTTTAGACCATTGTAACTTAAATTTTTACACACGTTTATCTGAGAAGTACTAATCATATAATTTATTTTATATTATCTAGATTAATAAACAAGCGATTGCGAACCCTCTTCCGTGGTTACATAATCTAAGGCGTAATTCTTGCTAAAACTGTACTGCTGACGACCAGGAAATTGGTGTTAGAATCCTGATTGTGTTTACTGAGGGTGGCTCTTTCTTAATGGGTTTACAGTCTCTCCTCACGCAAATTCATGTACACTTCCTCTAAATTCGACCTTCCTCATCCCTAATGCATTAGCGTAGTTAAGTATACATGTGTATAGCCCGAACGGGTAATGATAAGTGGAGACAAAATAAATATATAAATATAAATGAATAAAATAATTATAAACCATTACAAATATGTCAGCTTTTTGTTAGCTTGTATACAGAAAAAAATTTGATATCCAACCATAAGAGTGAAATAAGCAATTCTATTACGACAGGAAGTTTTATTTTAAAATAATCCAAATTATAAACAAAGTTACTATGTATGAATATAAAAAAAGGTCACTGAATCCTATAATTTACTTTGAGTAAACTATTCTGCTGTCTAAAATCTAGATCATCAAAAAAATAATATTATCTATCAATACGGGAAATCGATGCGATCATGTATCATACCACTAATTATTTATTGACACAACTTACATGGCTCAAAAAATATTCAAAAATCAAAAGTCTTTTTAAATCTGTGACTATATTTTCTTAACGATATTTTATATTACACGCTACGTCTATAAGTCAATAAAAGGCAAACAAATATATTTTTACCAACGATCGCTATAAAAAATTTTCCTACAAGTGTAAAATTGACTTGTAGGGTTGGTATGCTTGTCTGCCTGTCTACTCTACGATTGAAGGGGTCCGTCAGTATCTCGGGTATTGTGGAGTAGTCTAGACTTTGTTGAAGGAAAACCAAGTTGTTTTTTTAACAAAGAGATTGGGCTTGTTTTCAGAAGCGAGTGGTTTGTTTACTAGAAAATGGGGAATTGAAAGATAAATGGGGGCTGGGGGAAGATGGTGAGGGGATGGTCCTTAGAAAAGGAAAGATTTAAATTGGACGATTTCAGCTTGTATATAGAGAGTCAGATGTTGAAATGGCGCTGAACGATAACTGGATAAATCCCAGTTACAGAAACATGGAGAACATGATTTTACATTAAATCAAATGTATTACTTATTAAATTAGCTATTTGTATAAAAATATAATAATAATAAAAATTCTCAGACTGAGTGGAAAAGGTAAACACCTACACGTCATAAAAGTCGTGATACCTAAGTACTCATAATATAAATGTTTATGGTAAAGTGTGTTGAGTATTAAACTAGACTGGTAAGGCTGTCATTGGCGATTATCTAGTTTAAGTTAGTAGATATTTACGATCATGTCTTATGGACATATAAAAACAAGTCAGAACCTCTGACATAGGTACTAAACTAAGTAATATTGACATAGAAACATAGAGTAAGAAATTTATTATTCAAAACTACGACTTATGGGTATATAAAAACAAGTCAGGAACTCTAACATACAAAAATATGTTATATGGGCATAGAAACAAAGATTAAAAACTCTAAAAATCCAAAATATGCCTTATGGACATAGAAAAACAAGTCAAAAACCCTGACATACAAAACTATGTCATATGGACCTAGAAAAAAAGGGTAACAACTCTATCAAATATTACTAATACAAATAATCGTAGTGCCAGACGTAGCTACATCTGCGACGAGGAGGAGAGACCAACACCTTGCACATCGTGATCACCAGTAGCTTAGTTTGTAGATCCTTGCTTCCCGTCGCGAGGAATGGCGGTTTTATATTATAAGGACTGACGTATTTGGGAAGGGTGTCCACCAGGAAAAGGGAGGGGGTGGGGGGAGTGAGTTTTCAGAATTTAGCAGAAAGACAACTAGCGCTCTCAGACGGTGCTGAGCTCAACACATAGAAGCAACTCTGTCATTTCATCGAAGTGAGGCCAGCGAGTAAGATATATTTATGCTGAAACTCAAGGAACAGTCAACTGGAGCACTTTCCTCAAGTTTGGGCGTTCAACATGATTTCACCGTGAGTTAATATCTGCCACACATTATAAGAAATTATTAGTTCTTGTATTTATCGTGTTAATCATATATATGGTATTTTGAATGCAAGTGTTAAACGGGATGTTTAACACGTTACACACATTGAAAAATAACTTTAGTCTCACATACATTCGGCAGATAATTAAACCAGGGTTTCAGATACAAAGGTTTTCAAACACAATGTCATATTACCCATCCGGGATATCCACATATTTTCACCAATGTAATCAGGGATGAGTAAGATATAATTCGAAGGGAACGCCCCCTAATTTACGTGGAGATGGAGGATGGGAAAACCTGAAAATAAAGTGTAAACACAATTCAGTGTAGCTTACCTGGTCGGGCCTCGAAGTACAGTCTTCCAATCAGTAAGCAAACCAGGCTTGTTGAGACCGATTACTTATTTTGCGTGTTCACTGGTGCGGGTTTAAAAAAATTTAAAAACAAAATAAAAGGTTGGATTAGGTCTAATAATATTGATAAAAATAAATCACTTCGGGGATCGAATGGTCTAAGGTAGGGTTTTTCAATCGGTGTGCCGTGAAGGGTCAGCAGGGCGAAGTTAAAAAAGAAGCGAGAAAAATTTTAGAGGTAAAAAAATCTTTAAATCTTTGATCAATATATATATTTAAATAACTCGATTATTATAATTTTAGCTATTGAACTTTTAAACTCACTCTTAATACTCATTTATTTCTATGATAAAATCTTTCATTAAAAATACTGATGGTGTGTCTCATCAATCTTAGTGTCTTTTTTAAAGTGTGCCGTGAGTTAAAAATCGTTGAAAATAGTTGATAAAAGGAATCACTCTCACTAAGGACTGGACGGCCTATGACATGTTGAATGGGTTTCATATCTTAGAAGGTTGTACTAGGTTTATTTTTTTCTCAGTCTTCCTCCAAGGGAATGTCACTACATTTACTCTAAATTCTACCTTCTCAAATTTATATTCCATAAGAGTAATTAACAAACATGCGTATAGCCCGAACGATGAGACGCTCGATAGATAAAAAAAATAGTAAAAATAATCAATTTTAAATATAGCCGACATTGATTGCAAATAAATGTCTTATGTTAACTCCTGTATACAGTTCTTATCCTCGGGCCAAGGCAAGGATCGTTATTGTCCCCGTTTCTGACATTCATTTGTTACCCTACCCCCCACCCCCTTTCACCCTCCACCCTTTTCTCCTCAACTACCATTCAGAGCCATTCTTCTTTCGCTCCCAATTTGGCAAACGTTTTCAATTGCCTTTTTTTTTTTAGTGTGTGTGCCAGAGACTTTCAGTTTTATTGTACAAAGTCTACAACAGAACTGTTTTATTATTATTATTATTTTGCTTTCTTTTCAACGACACAAATTGAGCCAAGAAGGTTGACGCACAAGCATTTCCTACCACCCTTAAGGCACGAACCACGGACTCCAATTACCAGTCAAGTGAGGACTTCTGGAGCCACGTTGCTTGGAAATAATAGAAATTTATTTTTTTCTTTGAATTACTTGATACAATTTTTTTTTATTTCCCAACAATCTGTTCTAAGATATTTTTTATGATGAAAATAAAAGCACATTGCAAAATAAAATAAAAATGGTGAACTTATTTTTTTTAAATCGCATCTAATGACAATTCAAAAATATTTTTTTTTTCCAAGCCTGCTCTACAACTAAATCGCATCTAATGACAATTCAAAATTATTTTTTTTCCAAGCCTGCTCTACAACGGTGATATATTTTTATATTTGATACAATTACTTGTGAATTTTTTTTAACGACATTAAAACCACAAAAGTCAAACTAATAAAATTATCTAATTTAGTTTAAAATTTACTATATCTTTTTCGTTTTAATTCCACGACTTACTACCTATTTGGGCTATAAACCTATGTACTAATTGCGCTAATGCAATAGGGATGAGGAAGGTTGAATTCAAATGAATTGTACCCGCATTAGCGTTTGTAGAGAGTGGGAAACCATTAAGGAAAAAAACTTCTCGGGTCACCCGACCTAGATTCAAATATCGACCTACCCGTAATCGGCAGTCTAATTTACTGCAAGACTAGTATTTCAGACCACGCGGCCACCAACGCGTGTATCTGGTGGTTACTAAGGTTACTAAAACAATACTGTAATATAGTCATACGTCAAGTCATGTTATCTTAAGCTGTCACTTTTGATAGATATTATCAATACTTATGAAATAACAAAAATAATATTAGTAATGAAAGAGCATAATTATTTTAAGGCTTATTCTGGCAGGAGGTTAACCCACGCTTGTACATTTCCTTGGAAGTTAAAAGTGTTGGGTTGCCATCCTGTTGAGAGGAGCACATATCTCGTATAGCTTGCATCCTGTTGACGAGCGAGCACGGTGTGACCGATGGACCTTCCTGGCTGGTGGGATATCGAGATCAGCTAGTTTAGGTAGTAGTAATAACACATTGTTGAGTGTTGGGGGCCATGTGGAGTGCATGAGAGTCAGCATCTAGCAACGACTGACTAAACCACGGAAGGAACAAAATGTGATCTGTTGGTCCACCACCACCAGAGGGTTGATCGCGGGTTTATAGAAAGGTTTGCGGGTTCCGTTGTCGTGCCTGCTCCCTCGTCACGGGAGATCTACCCGGTTATTCATGTAGTAACACCCCCTCCCCCCCATGTTAATATTTAATATAGGATTCTTTATTTTAGAACTTCGCGAACGCGACAACCCACTCTTGAACTTCTGCGAACCACACGGTGTGACCAATTGGTCGGTACGTGTTGGAACTTGCTCTCGTGCTCCCCTTCAGGGTGCATCAGAGCATGCTATTAGTATTCCGTATTCCGTAGTTTAGCATCTAACTAGATTAATAAATATATCTTATTGACTCCCCACGAACCACCCATTCCAACCCCTACCGCTCGGGGTCCATCCCAACCATGTAACTCCCTACGGTGCAGCGGTAGTGTTGTAGTTAGGGTTGGCTACCAAAAAGGGGACGTTATATTATTATTATTATTATTATTATTATTAGCATCGCGTCTTACTACCCGTTCGGGTTATACGCACTTACGCTAATGTGTAATGGTAGGGTGATTGTGAGATGAAATGAAGGATCTACAGTTTAACGTGGAATCCGAACCACGGTGGAGGCCTGGCATTCCCCACATTCACAAGATGTCTTGTCAGAGGTGAAGGAAGGGTTTGATAATCAGATAAATCTTTGCCGCGACCGAGGATAGAACCCCGGCCGCCAGCACAGAAGTCTGACACCTTACCCCTAGACCACCAGGTCGCCAACGTTAGAGTAAAATGTTATTAATGTTGGCCGCAAATAAACTGGGGTTTTTTCAACCAAAATCAGTGTATTGGCCTATCTTAACATTGGACCCTACACGTCTTATTACTATTTACTACTACACAGCCATAGCAAAAACAAAATATAGTAACTACACCTTGATTTTCTTATTAATTGACACTTGGAGCACCTTTTAGAAAATGTAAACACATTTATTTTCTATAAACATTATACACATTTTATTATATTATTATTGTTATTCTATAGTTATTGAAAATATCTATAAAGAGTGGCAGAGCTGCAGATCACATCATTTGACGTATGAATACGTGAAAGTAAATCAACAATTTATTCACGACCTAAGTTTACCTAGATGACAGCTCGAAATGTTACTAGAAGTAATCCCTAATATATATCACTACGCCAACAGCTGACATCCATCACTTTGGATGACTGTAATAAAAACGGGTGGTAATATATTAATGTGATAGTTAACCACAGTAACTTAGGCGAATATTATTTATATATCTATTTGAGGACGGACACAAAATTCATTTATCGTTTTATTCCACTTTAAAAAAATATTTGCACCACTTTCACAAAAACTTCTAACGAACATAGCTTCAAAATGGCGACTGACGAATTTAAACCATATGGTTGAACATAACGGTAAACAAGTTTTTTACAATGATGCAGACACGCAGTTGATGAACATATTTTATTCAGTTAAATATTTCAAAAAGAGATAAATTATTATTATTATTATTATTAGCACCGCGTCTTACTACCCGTTCGGGTTATACGCACTTACGCTAATGTGCAATGGTAGGGTGATTG
>CABFOW010001410.1:83010-97834 GCA_902141385.1 Timema californicum | reverse complement strand
AATATTAATACACGTTGAATATCTCTAATATAATATTAATATTAATACACGTTGAATATCTCTAATATAATATTAATATTAATACACGTTGAATATCTCTAATATAATATTAATATTAATACACGTTGAATATCTCTAATATAATATTAATATTAATACACGTTGAATATCTCTAATATAATATTAATATTCAAGTTGAATATCTCTAATAAAATATTAATACAAGCTGAATATCTCTAATGAAATATTAATACACGTTGAATATCTCTAATAAAATATTAATATTAATACACGTCGAATATCTCTAATAAAATATTAATACACCCTGGTTTTTATTGAAGGATCTGTTTAGGAAAATCATACATATTTCTTTGTGGTCAACATCGATAATGCTACTTTTTTATTTGTGTTTTTATAGCTATTGATAATACCTATAAAAAGTAACAGATGAAGATAACATGATTTGACATATGAATATATTAAAATTGTTTTAGTAGCTTTAGTAACTACCAGATACTGTTATTCGTACCAACATCAGGGTATAGCTGCAATGATAACCTAACCTGTCTTATAAAAACGTGAAAAAATACCTATTCACTTTTTCTAGTTTTCAGATAAAGGCCCTTGTTATTAAAATTGGACCATATCAAGATTAGGTACACTTACAAATAAAGAAGTCCACAGTCGTCGAATAACTCCAAAGTATAAAAAAAAACATGAAAGATCTCTCCCGTGTCCTTTTAACACCCGAAAACCCTGTGACAAGACAAGTAAGTGGCATTTTTTGTTTGTTTGTCCAGTCTTCAAATTTCACCCCCATCGAATTTGAAGAGGAGGAGGGGTGTGATATGTGGGGGAGGGTGGGGAAGAGGTTTAAAGCCCCTCACATGTTAGGGAAGCCGACTCTCTTCTTCAGTCAATAGGGCATGAAACTGTCTGGCTAGTAAGCCGTATTGTGTTCCAGGAGGACGTTTAGTCAACATGACACTTCCATTGAAAAGAGTGGAGCCGCCGAGACTTTACTGAGCTTGGACTCCCTCAAGATTGTAGGGACATGTTGCAGGGAGGGTGTGTTGGGGCGGGAGGGGGGATACCAGTGGCTCTCTTGCTCTATTCCCGTCAGTTCAGATCCATCTCAAGATCTTTCTTGGCGCCAAAGGGCTTGAGGTAATCTTTCTAGGAACAATACGGAGAGAAAGCTCGCGATATTTGCGGCTGTAAACAAATGACAGGCTACTGGTCGATAAATAAGGACATAAAAAACATAGAGTTTAATTTTCTTCAAACGATAACATCGACAAGAAGATACGTCAAGTGTGTCCTGGAACTTAATGACTTCTTCTCTTCATTTAAAAAGTTTCTCATCTAATACTGCTATGCTTATGACAGATATTCAACAACTGTTGATATCACTATGTGAAGAAAATTAAATTCTATATTTGTACATGAGTCATATTTTATTTATTTTGTTCAAAAAAAAAGGTTTTTTCTATAAAAACTGTTAAAACACTGCCCTTAACTCGCGTTACTTACATCTCCCCTTCTTACTATCGAATAATACAATGTTTTATATTTTTATTTATTTTTAGACTCATTTATTGGTACCTCTTTGGGCTATACTCATAGATGGATGTAATAAGCTATTTTACATGGGTAAGGTTGAATTTAGAGGAAGAAATCCGCATTTGCGTGGAGGGAGAGAGGAAAAACCATATATAAATAAACAATCTCGGTACACCCATAACATTATATACACCTATGGATAGATATATATAACATCTAAATATTTTATATGGTACTAGGAATATATGTATAATAGTATATATACAAATAAATATATAATAATTCATTGTTTATATATATATACATATATATAAAATCTCTATCTCTATATATATAATCTAAATATTTTATCTGATACTTGGTATTATATTATATATATATATATATATTTAGTATTATATAAAATATTTAGATGCTATTTATATATTATCTAAAGTTTATGTACTCTTAGTAATAGATAAAATATTTAGATGTTTTATAGGTATATATTCTTGGTACTATATAAAATATTTAGATGCTATTTATTTATTCAAAAATAATAATTTATTTATTTTAAATCATATTTCTTAAACACCCATCAAACTTGTTGGAATTCATCCACAGTATGGTATATCGTGATAGACCAGGGTGGTCCAAGGTTTTTCATCCCAAAAGCCCAATCTGACTATCAGTATTTACCGCGGGTCGAAGATATATTTAGTAATCTCATCAACATACAATTAACAAGTAATAAGGAATTATTTTTAATACTTGTATAAATACGTTTTACTGCCAAATAAAGAGTGTATTAATCTCGCGAAAATGTATGAAGAAATATGCATGCACACATTATTTCACAATACTGTTTAACATTATATATACCTATGGATAGATATATAACATCTAAATATTTTATATGGTACTAGGAATATATATATAATAGTCTACATACAAATGAATATATAATAATTCATTGTTTATATATATATATATATATATAAAATCTCTCTCTATATATATATATATATATATAATCTAAATATTTTATCTGATACTTGGTATTAGATTATATATATTTAGTATTATATAAAATATTTAGATACCATTTATATATTATCTAAAGCTTATATACTCTTAGTAATAGATAAAATATTTAGATGTTTTTATAGATATATATTCTTGGTACTATATAACATATTTAGATGCTATTTATTTATTCAGAAATAATAATTTATTTATTTTAAATCATATTTCTTAAACACCCATCAAACTTGTTGGAATAGGCGGCGCTCCTAGGACGTTTGTGCCCTAGTCGACCTTTTCTATAGAGATTGATTAACAACACAATCACGTTTATAGTTTTACGACATTCGGGGGAGCTTTATTGACGAATAACGTTGATATTTAATTTGAAAGTTTCCAAAAACATTTAAAAAAACAGGAAAGGAAGAAGGGATAATATTTTTGCACATATTGATTAAATGGAGATAGGGGTGAGGGGTTACGTCAGGCTATTATTTTATTTATTTTTTTGTCTGGGGTTTGAAGGTAAAGTATATGGCTCAAAAGGAAGGGGTAGACCATGTAAGGTGTGGCTAAATGCTGTATAATAATGTGTGAAAAAGAAAAACAATAAAAGTTCTAAGAATAAAAGAGCATGTATGATTCGGTGTATGGTTGTTGTTTTATATTGTACAGAATACAACCAGTATCACCCTGAGCGCATGAAACTCTTGCTCCGGCCCTGACCAGAATCCTACTATAGGAAACAAAGATGGCAGTTGTGGTCAAACCTTCCCTTCTAGGATCCTGGCTGCCAGAAGTAGTGACGAGGGCGGCGCTGCGCGGCGTCAGGCTCTTCTCTTTACAATAAACGGGGAGAGAGGGATGAGGGTGCTCTCCTTTTATCCTCGACCAGGCAAGCAGGTAAAGGTGGAACAGTGATAGAAGGATCCAGTCATTACTGCAGACCAAGTGAGCAGCTGCTCGATTGTTAAAAAGAAGCTCTTCCTTTCTATAGTCGGCCAACAATGGCATTCACCTTGTCAACACTCATCCGATATCACTCGGATCACGGTTAATCGGTCGTTTTACCGGGTTCTGGGATCTTATGCCGTGTCCAGACTAGAACAGAGAAATGTAAGGAGAACAGAAGGTAGCGCCTGATGGAGAAACACATCTTATTGGCTGAGCTTGTGACGTCACTCTGTACACAAGTCAGCGCGTTTCATATGGATGAGTTGTTAAAATTAACCACATTTAGGATTTTTAAATGATAAATAAGCCTTTAAAATTCACATCAATGTCGAATTGATGTCGTTATTCCACTTATTTAAAGACATGTCTGTTTGACTGTCTTAGTATTAAAATATAACTGCTTGGTACCGGGTGACGTAAGCAATGACATAACAAAATTCCTCCAAATGCTACTACCTTTCTATTCTATTTATATTGAAACAGGTTATTTTTTCCAAATATAATGCTCGTTCTGTTTAGTTGTGGCTGGAGTTTCCGAACTTGAACAGAACATGTTCGTAAAGTGTTCCAATAGTTGGTAGCATAGTAATTATTTTGCGCGAGCAAGTAGCAGCGGCCGAATATACATTTTTTATTCATGACTACTAAAGCAAAAATAAAAGGGGCCAAAATCCTGCCGATGGTGGATGACAAGATTATAACAAAGTAGGAGTATGTAGATCTTATTGGCAGATTTGCAATCTCAGTCAATCAATGGCATATGTTTGGAGCGTTGGGCTTTACATGGACCACTTGGGCAAAAGAAAGGAAAATATTAGAAGCATTTGAAATTTGGTGCTATAGAAGAATGGTGAAAAAATATCATGGATGAAGATGGTATCAAATAAAGAAGTACTAAGAAAAGCAAATGAAGAAAGATAACTATGGAAAGATTCAAAGCAGAGAAGAATTAACATTGGTAGGACATACCCTAAGACATAGTTTGACGAGGATGAGCATAGAAGGAGATGTGGAAGGAAGAAGTGGAGCCCAAGACTGGATTATATGAATCAGATAGCGAATGATGCTAATAGAAGAAAGTACAGAGATGTAACATAATTGACCCAAAATGGGCAAAAGTTGAGAGCTACAGCAAACTAATCGCAAGATTGATGATCTAGGCCCTGACGATGATTTGGATGTATTAAAGTGTTTACGTGAATTCACCCATCTGATCTGATCTTTGAACCACTACTTTTTTTTACAATATCCTAAAATAAAATAAACTATTATATTTTTCAACACATGCACACAAAGAAATACAATCACCAAAATATTAAAACAACAAACAAAGTATTAGTGTGATTCAGCTGTTGTCCCACTAATGATTTGAATGTTTGGGGAAAAGTTCTTCGAGATGTACAAGCTACTTCAGGTCCGAGCACGAACATCCTTTTATGTGACGGGCAAAAAACGACAAATGGTGGATCGGGGCCTGATTTTGTTACAGAGAAATGTTCGGAAACGCGTTCACATTGTCCACGAACAGTGTTCGATTCGTTTTACTGTTCTAATATGGACACAGCTTTACGACTCTCAACCCCTTTTATCCCTCCGACCATGTTTTCATATATATATTTGTCTCCAAGAATCGTTTCTAGGGAAGAGGTTTTGTGGAGGAGGTTGTTTTGTGGGAAACACAGATCAACGGCTGTCAATGGAAATGAGACAAATTAGGATGTTTTGTGTGCCGGGCTAAGGTAAGTTTCTGCTTGTTCACTTTACCGCCCATTAATGTCCCTTAGTTGAACCTACAGCCAACCAGCTTCTATGGTCACATGGGCTCTAAATTCTCTAACAAATACAGACAATTTTTGATAGGCTCACGACAGAAAATGTTAACATTTTTGAGAACTATCAGCGAGCTAAGAAGTTTTGAGATAAGAAGGTGCATTGTTTTATTTTTCCTCTTTCTTATTGACATGACAAAGGGGGGTTGTAGGTGAAAGGTGAACGGGAGTATCAATTTAGACAGAATGGAGAAGTAGTTTCGGAAAGCGACACAGACTCCTCATAAGCTGTGTGGTGTAGCCTAACTATGATGGATATTTTCTCGCGTACCTAGGCGGCCGCCTAGCCTGCATGTCATGCTTCACTTCACATTTAAAAAGTGACCCTAGCACGCTCCTACTAAACTGTAAATAAAAACCAATTCTTTTGACTCAAAAACAGGGAGAGGACAAATTCTGTCTGATAATTGAAGTGCAGCATATAAGTGCCTAAACCTATAGAGGTTTTATTGAGTACTGTCAAGAACAATTTAAAATTTAGCTATCAAGACTTTTTATCCTTTGACATGAGTCCTTCTTTATTGAAGAGATGGGCCTGTACATGCGTCGTGTACCATGATCTTTCGCCAATAAAAAGGCCAACGAATGTGTCCATTTTACCCTTCCTTTTAAAAGGGGGTTCAACGATTCCATTGTGAAACATGAAATAACTTTCTATTAAAACACCTGCTCTGAATTATCTCGGTGTACAGTTTTCTGTCTTTTTTTTACCTTTATAGCTTTTGTTGATACATCTACGTATGTAGCCAGGGGTATCACAGCTTAAAGTTGAGAATTATGTGGAGAGTCAAGATCTTGAGTTGGGGAATTTTTTAATTAATATGTACCACAGTACTTTCAATTATGAAAGTTCTTTATCGCAGAATTGCACAAACAAATTTTAAATTTCCCTAATGTCGATCCATACTCTTCAAACGTTCCCAACTTCAAAACTCAACAAACATTTAAAGTATGTATCTTCTGAACTAGATTGTATAGAAAGCTTAATTAATAAAATTGACTAGTAGCACCGTGGTCATTGTCTACCAGTTTCAAGGCTACTATTAATCTAGCAAGACACTAGTAGTCTTAAAAAGGTTAGGTAATGTTTTAAGTTGATTACTTGATCAAGCTTGGGGTTATTACCAGCAATAATGATAAATGTCAAACAAATAACACCTGTAACATGAAAAATCTATCATTAACAAATAACTTTAAAAAATAAAATGGCCCGAAACCTAAATTCAAGGCCCAGTTATCACCTTAAATTTTACAATTTTCCCGGGGTCAAACCCGCTAACCCCCCAGTGTTCTAAACGTTCTTCTTGTCACATGGGAATTTTTATAATTCAAGAACGTCTAAACTTTGGAAATTCACTGTCGAACCCGGACCCCTCTCCCTCAATATATTTGGTGCCCGGTCCCTGTATGTATTTTTTATAATATTAATTATTTTCAACTACAGTAGAATTTCGGTTTACCGAAACCTTGGTTAACTTAAACGCCGTTTTTGTTGTTGTTTTCTTGTAATTNCTAGGCAGATGTAACAGGTGGGACTCAATCTACCCAGAAAATTATTATTTCACAATTTGACAAGAAACCACAAAATCAAACATTTCCAAAAATAATTTACATGTATTAGATATTGAATACATTTACAATGTGTGGGATTATCATCAAACATGTTACTGAATTAATGTTTATTCTTACCACCACAACACGAATTTACAAATTATCTGAAATTTGGTTTATCTTAAAACGGGTCTGTTCCCTTTATTTCGGATAACTTAGGTTCAACTGTATCTTAATTATTTCTAAATTACCTCTGATTATGAATTCGATTAGGAACATCAATTAAACCTCTAAAGCCTATAACCCGAATAGGTAGTAAGACGAAGTGCTGGGAAAAAAAAATTAAACCTCTGATCCACTTCGGTGGCTGCATGGCCTAAGGCGTCACTATCGATATAAGTTAGACTGTCAATGACGGGAAGATCCGGGTTCAAGTACCGGTCGGGTGTACTGAGAGTAATTTTTCCAACTTTTTTCCCCACACATATGCAAATATACTTTCTATAAATGTACTGTAGGCCTACATACGCGTACAACCCCGAAGTGGTGGTAAAAAAAATTAGACCTCTGAAACAAATAAAACCATCATTGATCCATTATTTAGTATTTTATTACTATTATAATTTTTTAATCACAGACAAATTACTAGTTTATATATATATATATATATCCTACTTAACAGTAATATGTAGCCATCCGCAATCAGCTTCATTCTTGTTTAGTTTGCTTTTCCAGTGGCAGGGGCTTGGTGTTCTGAGGGTGATATTTTATCAATGATTCTCACCTATTCTTCTACCTAGGTGCGGGTACATTTTCTAATCTATCATCCTAATCCTTTCCCCTTAGTGTAATTAAATAAGTATCGCTTGGACGGGTATAAAGATTTGTTTGCAAAAAGTATGGAGTACAATAAAAGTCGTATACCCATAATTTTTCTAATATTTTAAAATTAATGTTAAATAATATTCTTACTAATAAATGTGTCTTATTAAAGATGTTTGGAATCTTTCTATCTCATTAATAAAACTTATAGCAGTTACTTCGGTGAGTGAGTCACATAAACACTGTAAAAATATTCAAACTTATTCAATAACACGTGAACTATACGTGACTACCAGACTGTTCTTAAGTAGAAGAAAGAAATGGCAGAAAAAAAAATTGATACTCTAAAAACAGAAATTAAAAAACAACATATTTTTCTAAATACAATGCCCCTCATATAACTTTACATAAATAACTTCTTCGTAGAGTGAAACTTTTGAATGCAATGAATACGGAAGCTCATAATCTACACAAGTTAAGAAATAATTTGGGGAAGGTCTTTGATTTGAAAGGAAGCTCTTTGGAGGAAAACTGTCTTTTAATTTGTTTGGTGAGTCGGGGAAAGAAGGTTTTTTTTTACCTCTTTATAATTTCTGAGTTGTTACGTGCATTACGTTGATTACCAAGGAAATAAGATGGTTTATATACAAGTTAGAGTTTAAAAGATATATGAAAGATAAGTTTCTTGAATCTTTGAAACGGAAGTAAGATAAATTAAGACACAACTTCCAAGGTAGAAGCTTGCCAAATGTTTTTTTAAAGGGAGGGGGGGGGGGGAGATATTTTTCGTTTGAGTAAACNGGGGGGGGGGGGGTAGATATTTTTCGTTTGAGTAAACAGTTTGATGAGTTTTCATAAGTTTTCTTACCTCACATTTGCGTAAAAAGTACATAAATCATATTCATTATTTGAGTTATTTATACAGTGAAATAGATGTGCCTTTATTCTGAGTGTTTATTAATATAATTAGCTTTGTTTACAAAATGATTGTATACTTCGTTTAGCCTGGAAAGTATTATTATTTATTCTTATTATTTAGCGCCGCGTCTTACTACCCGTTCGGGTTATACGCTCTAAGTACTAATTACGCTAATGGATTAGGAATCGGGAAGGTTGAATTAGAGGAAGGGAACCCGCATTTGCGTGGAGGGAGAGTGGAAACCATTTAGGAAAAACCTCCCCCAGTTCACCCGACCGAGATTCGAACCTCGATCTCCCCGTCCTCGGCAGTCGAGCTCAACACGACAAGCGCGTTAGCTAACTACGCCACCGAGGCGGGTGCCTGGAAAGTAGAAGTCTTAACTTGACAGATTACACTATGAGCCTATTTTACAATCCCATGCCACAGTGGAACAATACAAGGTTAGCTTTTTGTACTTTCACAACATAAATGGGTGGTTTACTAAATTTATGGTATTATTTTCACCAACATATTTAAATAAATGAATAAACGAAAAAATAATTTTATCTATAGATGGGGCTTTTAAAATAGTAAAAAGAACCAGATTCAATGCATTTTGAACCCGTTTCAGTGATCGAATGGGCCAAGGCGTCACTCCCGTGTTAGACTGGTCTGCTAATGAAGGTGAGATCAGGGTTCGAAATCAGGTTGAGTCTACTGAGGGTGTGACCTGGCGGTCTAGGGGTAAGGCGTCAGACTTCTGTGTTGGGGGTCTGGGGTTCAATCCTCGGTCCGGGCACAGATTTAGCTGATTACCAAACCCTCCCTTCACCTCTGACAAGACGTGTATTAATCACAAGTTGTGAATGTGTGGAATGCCAGGCCTCCACCGTGGTTCGGATCCCACGTTAAACTGTAGGTCCTCCATTTCATGTCACAATCCCCCTACCATTACACATTATCGTAAGGGCGTATAACCCGAACGGGTAGTAAGACACGGTGATAATAATAATAATAATAATAATAATAATAATAATAATAATCTACTAAGGGTGTTTTTTCCTAAATGGTTTCCCAATCTTCTTCCATAGAGAGGCGGGTAGATTGCATCCATAGTAGCCCCATGGCTTCTTTGGTACTAACTGACAGCTCACAGCTGACGGGTTTGAAAAGTTACCTGACCAAATTATGTATCCCTATGCCGTACCATAGGATCTGCCAAAACATGTGTTTAGCAGCTGTCACTTCTAACAGTCAGCATTTAGGTATTACACCTAAATGCTGACTGTCAGAAGTCAGCACCAAAGAAGCCACGGGGCTACTGTAGGTAAGTTGTCCAAGCTGCGAAAGTTACCTGTGACCACAGCCAGAGTTGCAGTCCTCGCGCATGCGCAGTTTGAGTTGAGGGGATGGTGGCTCATGTCACAGCACTGGTGGAGTGAGTAGTGCTTGTGGCTAGAGTTGTAGTGTCACTGAGAATTTGTTATTGAATTTTGTGTGTTAATCTATCTAATACATGTTTAAACGACTAAAATTTGAGGTGCTAATGACCCACTCGCAGAATGTGGTGCTGTGTGAGTTAGTATCGCAACATCCATTCGTATACGAACTAAAACATCCCAAGTACAAGGACATGCGTACACGGGTTTACCTTCTTTCTTTACCTTATGCTGTACAACCATATTAACATTATTTCGTAATCTTCTTCCTTCCTCAAAATAAAAATAAAAATTCTGTCACCCGGATCACCCGTACTCTCATCCAATCTCGAAATCGACTGGTGACTGCGGGTGGAGTTGCGTAAACACCCCATGCGACGGTCACATAACGGCTAGTGTCGCCGTGGTCTGTTGCGGCCGTAGCCGTGCGACTCCAGTCAAAGTCTCAAGTAACCATCGTCGCTTGTACAGCGCAACTTAAAATGATTCCTTCCTCATCCCTACCCCATTAGAGTAATTATCATATATGCGTAGGCCTATAACCTTAACAGGTACTAAGACGCAGCTTAGTATGCCAATGCTCTTACCACTGAGCTATCCAGGATTCGTCCCGTGTTCAGGTATCATTTTTCAATTTTCAGAATATGATATCTAAGTGGTGCTATCCTCACTAAAATGCATAGATGATAGCTTCGGCTATCTGATTCATTAATAAAAAAAATGTGAATGTGTGGAATGCCAGGCCTCCAGCTCTCCACCGTGGTTTGGATCCCACGTTAAACTGTAGGTCCTCCATTTCATCTCACAATCACCCTACCGTTACACATTAGCGTAAGTGCGTATAACCCGAAAGGGTAGTAAGACGCAGAACTAATAATAACAATAATAATAATAATAATAAAAATTATTTAGCTACTTATAGCTTTTTTTAATTGTTTATTTATTGACACAATATGTTGAAAAATGGCGTTTGAACCTAATAAATGAGTCTAAGCTCTTTATATTATCGCGCAAAGGTTCTTATTTTAGTATTTAATGCAATCACTAATTTTTTTAAGGCAGTTTGGTTAAATATTGCCCTAGCTATGTATAATTAGGATGTATCCTCTGCCTGGAAAAGTATGTAAATGAGGAATTAAATAAACCCTTATATTAATAAAACCAGTTTCATTAGTAGATAGGTATACATATTTAAACTGTAATACATCAAAGACCTAATTCTTGCTAAATTATAGCTTAATTTCTTATAATAAAATTTAATTACTTGGAGTTTGCGTGGATAAAACTCCTCTTGGTATTCAGCCAAGCGAGTTTTGTAGTATAAGTAGATGACTTCTCTAGAAGATTGGTCCAACGGCTGGAGAAACAGAAAATATGGAGGAAAAGCTGATGAAAAGGATTTACATAGTAGCAAGTAGAAAATATATTCACCGTCTCATCATACACAAGTTAAAGAGTCGTCGAAAATTAAAGGACTTTCTTGTCAAGATGATAAAAAAAAAATGGGGTGGAAAGGGGGGGAGACCTTAGGGATATTCAACATTTCAAAGATTCTTCGGGGTATGACTTTCCTTCAATCTTTTAATGGCCGGACCAATTACTTAAACAACCTTTCCAGTCCGAGTTTTATATATACCTATATACTTTACAGCTGCTATGTCTTTCTATCTAGGGGTGGGGAAAATAAGATTTGACGGGGGTGAATGTTTCTCTATCGGCAGGAATTATAACATCTCTAATTTGTATTATTTTAAGATGGCACCTTTACGTATCGGTATGACCAATGGAAAAAAATATTTTATCTTATATCGTTTCAAAGAAATGAAAATATCATGGTTTATATTCATATATTTGCTTATGTATTCTCTGCTTTTGCTTTTTAAAGCTCATCAATGATCTCAATAATTATATATATATATATATATCTACATCGGTGGCTGCGAGGTCTAAGGTGTCACTCTCGTGTTAGACTCGACTGCCGATGACGGGGGAGACCGGGCTCAAATTCCGGTCAATGTATTGAGGGTGGTTTTCCCAAAATTGATTTTAATTTCCCCTCCACAAAAATGCTGATACACTTCATCTAAATTCAACCGTCCGTACCCTTAACTTATTAGCGTATATATATATATATATATATATATATATATNTATATATATATATATATATATATGCATATAATCTGAAAAGTTAGTAAGACGTGGTGCTAAAAAAAATCGTAGTTTATTTCTAGATTTTTAATACTTGTTTGCTCATCCATTTTAATTTAACTTACCCTAAATTATCCACAGTTAAATAGTACTATTTAATTTTTTTATAGCTCCGAAAACTCCATGTCATCATCCCTCATTTTGGCGGAGATAATAGCAACATTTACGGATAGAGGGGGGTCATACGACCATTAATCTCAGTTTTTTAGACCGGGGCAACTACTTTACCTTATTCAAGTTGCTCCTCATTTGTCCTCACAAGGCTGAGTTTAATCCCGTTCCAGGCCTACTCTTTCAAAGAAAAATCCTGTAAGCACCGAATATCGAACTCGGGACTTCCAGATCTGTAGCAAGAAACACTGACCACTAGATCAGATTGCCTATTATGACCAATCAAGTTTATTTTGGTTTCTCAATTATGATTTGAAAGTAGTCCTACGTGATGTATTTGCGAGTATAGAAGATTCAAAGTTCGATTTTTATTGATGATTTAGTTTTCTTAAGTGAGCGACCCCTTTATTATTATAATTTTCTTTTTAGTATTTAAATAAAAATACAAAGTTTCTACAGTAGCCCTATGACTTCTTTGGTTATGACTGACAGCTCACAGCTGACAGCTAAAAGCTTTGAAAAGCTACCAGACCAAATTATGTAACCCTACGTCAAACCATATGATCTTCAAAGACATGTGTTTAGCAGCTGTCACTTCGGACAGTAAAAATTTAGGTATATACCTAAATGTTGACCGTCAGAAGTGAGCTGTGAGCTGTCAATCCGCACCAAAGAAGCCATGAGGCTACTTTAGTCCAGAATAAATGTTACCTTCGACAAAAGGCCATTAGTAAAGAAGAAGTAAAATTCGTTTGATCTTGTGGTTATGACAAGTCACAATGTGTCAAAGGTAAAAATTTAAGAATGTAAATGTAGCCATAATTTTTCTCGCCCTTAAGTTTAATTAGATTTTCCTTTACAATGTTTAGCCAAATTTTTATTTTATTTTCCGACTTCTAATTCCAAATTTCAACTTTTTATTCACATAATAACTCTATGTCATTAGACACTTGAAAATTTACTGCCACACTTACAAAAGTACAACAGCTAGCCCTATCTTGAGGTAGATCTATCCAGTCAACCTCATTATATCTTATCCCTATTTTGAGCTAGTTCTATCCAGTCCCCCTTATTACACCCTATAATAACTTATCTTGAGCTAGCTCTATCCAGTGCCCCTCATTACACCTTAACCTTATCTTGAGCTAGTTCTATCCAGCCCCTCATCACACTTCATCCTTATATTGAGCTAGTTCAATCCAGACCCCTCATCACAATTTATCCCTATTTTGAGCTAGTTCTATCCAGCCCCTCATCACACTTTAACCCTATCTTGAGCTAGTTCTATCCAGCCCCTCATCACACTTCATCCCTATATTGAGCTAGTTCAATCCAGACCCCTCATCACAATTTATCCCTATTTCGAGCTAGTTCTATCCAGTCCCCCTTATTACACCCTATACTTATATTGAGCTAGCTCTATTCAGTGCCCCTCATTACACCTTAACCCTATCTTGAGCTAGTTCTATCCAGCCTCTCATCACACTTTAACCCTATCTTGAGCTAGTTCGTCCCCCTAATTACACGCCATACCTATCTTGAGCTAGTTATATCCTGTACCGCTCGTTACAGCCTGTCTCTTTCAGATCCACTCTAATGTTATCCTCCGATCTGCGTCTAGGTTTTCCCAATGGGTTTGCCAGTCAATATCCTGAACAAGGTTCTAAATTCTCCCATTCGCACTGCATATCCTGCCCACCGTAATCTACGAAACATTATTATCATAATAATTTCTTGTGATGAGTATAGGGTATATAACTCATCATTATATAACCTACACCCCCCTAAGTACCTTGTTTTCGAACAGCCTAAATTGGGTTTCAACATATAAGGTGAGAGACCATACTTCACACCCATAGAATAGCTTATAATAAACAACAATTCTACTGGTTGTTCGCTGAGTTTTACATCTCTTGAAAGCAGTCTTCCTTACACAAATAAAGTCAATTTTTAACAAAGCTACAACAGAAAATTTTAAGTTAGTCGAGTATTAAATTTATATATAAGGAAAAATCATTATGTTACATTCAATATAACTGAATATTATATAAATACCTTTACGTCAAATAGGTCAAGATAAATAAATTAGTAGAGTTAACAAGAAACAATTTTATAATGAGGAAAAACTTCAAAAATAATGGATATCAATACAATGAGATTATAAAGTGACCTTTAAGATAAACAAATCAAGATTATAATTTTAAATTAATAAAGTTGATAAGGAACAATTTTATTATGAACTAGACCCTCCCCCCCCTCACCCCCGCATTATTATTTTCAACACACATATTGAAGAATCATCATAGACTCTACCATAAAATATGAGTGACTATCGACATTTTTATGAGGAATAAATTAAATCTTCAAAATAAAATATAGCCTATGTTACTCGCTGATAAAGTAGCTTTATATTGGTGAAAGAATTTTTAAAATCGGTCCAG